>ML285686.1:0-14060 GCA_005239495.1 Nicotiana undulata
AGTTTTGGGGCGTTGTGCGTCAATTGGAGTCGTCGGAAGGGCTTGGAAGCCGGTTATGGAATTCGGAGCGAGGTAAGTCTCCTTTCTAACTTTGTGAGAGGTAATTGTCCCCATAGGTGAACTAAATGAATATATGCTATTATTTGCGGGGGCTACATACGCACGAGGTGACGGGAGTCCGTGCGTAGCTACTGCTATGCCATGTCCGGGTAGTCTAGGACCCACTAGCATGCCTTACTTGTTGTACTTGATATTTTATCAATGATATTAGCCTAGTGATATTATCGAGTTAGTAATTGAATATTTAAAAAGGTCAGTGCTTACTTTCCTTAATCATTTAAGAAGAGAATTTATTCTTCCTTGCGTAATTGTGTTCCGGACAGATTTGTAATATTTGAAAGCCTCGTCAAATGTGGCAGATGAATTTCCAGAAATAATTTAAATACTATCTTCATGTTTTCCTAAAGAGAATTTTATCACTTTCTTGAGAAGCTGTTTTCTTGATAAAAATGCGGATTTATTATGTGAATACATGTACCTATGAGCACCTGAGTCGGATGTATGATTCGCGAGAAGGTTAGCCTTACTATTATTATGTTGACCATGTCGCATGATCTATTCGAGAGCGGGGAAAATAGATGCATCTATGGTTCAAGATGTTCGATCCTCGGCACTGCACCGTTTATTATTGTTGGTCTGCGTCGTTCGACCCTCGGCATTTTGTTTGCGCATGATAAATGTTGTGTATTTCCTGTGATTCATACATGTTCATTGGACTAAGGAGTTTTGAATTGCTAGTTAAAAAAATGAAAAGAATTGATGTATAAAATGTGAAATAAGTTGATATTTCTTATCCCTGATTATTATTTAATTATTTATGATACTCATGCTTAGTACCCCACCATGTTATATTGTATTGACCCCTAGCAAGTGTCTAATTCGACCTCTTGTCACTACCTCTCTGAGGCTAGGCGGGATACTTACTAAGTACACGTTGTTTTCGTACTCATGCTACACTTGCGGTGCATTTTGTTGCACAGGTACCTTCATAGCAATATGGCTGACTTGGAGACTTAGACAAGCTGCACCACCCGGAGACGACCCGCAGCCGGTAGAGTCTTCCTCATATGTATTTGTACTTTATTTTAAAAGTCCTTCTCCAATTTGTACCTCGGACAAGCTTTGTATAATTTTATAAATTCTTAGAAATTGCTCGTGTACTTGTGTCACCGGGTTCTGGGATGTGTTTGGGATGTATTGTATTAAAACGGAATATTAGACTGTTATTTTTACCTAATAGATTTTATTTAGTTGTTACGTGTTAAAGTGAAAGGTAATAATTTCAGAAATGCTAAAACAGAAAAATTGGCTTAACTATTTAAGGATTTGGCTTGCCTGACAGTGGTGTCCGGCGCCATCACGACCTTAATGGATTTTGGGTCTTGACAACATGGTATTAGAGCACTAGGTTCCCTTAGGTCTCACGAGTCATGAGCAAGTCTAGTAGAGTCTTGCGGATCGGTACGGAGATGTCTGTACTTATCTTCGAGAGGCTACAGGGCTGTTAGGAGTACTTCCCTTCTTGATTCCTCATCGTGCGATTTGATTCCTTTAAGGCTTATGCATATGTTTCTTCCTACTCAATCTTATATGTCGCGAAGCTCTTGCTATGAAACGTGGATTTGAGGAATTAAAATGGTTCTACGAACAGGGTGCGTAATGTTTTCCATGCGTAATTGGTTGGGACTGTTGTTGTAGCCCTGCAGAAGGATAATATGTTGTTTCAGCTCACTAGCTGTGTTTTTGTGAGCCTTGAGACTATGCTCAGGTAGCGATGATGTTTACAATTGGTTAACGCGCGATGCGAGTGTGATGGTAGGAGCTTGCCCATATGTCGGGGTAACGAATGACTTGAAGAGAGGTCTTGTCAGAGCGTAATTTTGAGATTTCAGTATTTTAGTTCCGGCGGAGGAAGGGAAATTGGACTATGAATGTTCAAGTCTGGGGGATAAAGTAATAAGACTTGGTGTTATCAAGCGAGGTGTAGTTTTCATCTGTGATGTGGTATCGTTGTATTGATCGAATAGAATGTGTTAAGTTCGCCGGTGTTATAGTTCTTCGGTTGCATTGGGTCAGAGTGTTATGAAGTAGTATTGAAGAAGCGGTTGTTAGAGATTGTGATGTGTGGTGGTTTAGAATTGAATAGTCATTTCTAATGAAGGAAGCTCGAGAAATATGATCTTCGGGGAGTCGAAGTTATGGTGATCTGCTGGTTTAGGTGTTGCAAAGAATGATATTAAATTGAGGCCGCAATTGAGAAGCATGCAATGGAGGAAGACATGTGAGAAGTGTCAGGTGGCGGCTAAATCTCTAAAATGTCAGGCATGAGAGACGAAGGTCGGTAGTGGCCTAAAGGAATGAGTTTAACAAAAATGGGAGAGTGGCAGCGTAACACATGATTTTAGTGGTAAGACAGCTGCCTATCTTGAGGGGAAGTTCGAGAGTTTTAGTGGATGCTGATTGGGTCCGAGCTTAAGTCAAAATGTGGGTTATTTCGGCAGAAGGTTGGATACAACAGGGATGAGTTGTTAGGAATAAAGAAGGACGCAATGTGGCGGTGAATTTGAAGATGTTGAAGCGCATTTAGTAGATGTCCATGAGGATCGGACGGACTGGTAAAATTGGTAAATGAGAGCAGGCTTAGGATGGGGTATTGATATTGCAGAGAGTGTGCATTTCAGCATCGTTGGAAGGTGTCAGTTGGTGATTTGCACAGGGGGGCTATCTCTTATGAGTAGATTAGCGGTTGCATGGTTGGCAAGTTTCTGCGAGGAATCCTAGTGGCTATTCGGTAGGAGGAAGAATGTGTGAATGGTGCTAGAGAATTTAAGTATTTAGGGGATGCTAACAGGAGAATTTGAGAGAATTGGACGGACTGGTTGAGCACTATTATGTTAACAAAGGAGAAAGGATCTCAGCAGGGTCTAGAGTGGTGCAAGGAGTAGCTTCGGGCTAAGTGGGGGAGTCCAACCACCTACAGTTGGGTTGTAGGATTGTGTTCTCATGGGGTGGCGGATTGTCGGTGTAATGGCAAGTTATTGCAGCTAAGGGAAAGGAGTAAAATGGTGATTGTGCATGGGATTTGACGAATGTGTGCAAAAGTTGGCCTTATTTGACCAGGGTTAGGTTTTGGGAGATTCAGAATTTATGCGTAAGGCATGGGCGAGCTGTAGGGTAGTGACTTAGTCACGTGCTTCATTGAAAAGGGTGTTTATATGCTAGAAGATCCTTGGAGTTGATTGTATTTGGGGCCAGTCAGAGTGGGTGACTCTCAATAACGGTCCTAGTGAATTCAAAGGTTAAGAATGCGGCGTTAAAGGGTTTCAGGCAGCAGTATGATTGAGAGTCGAGCTTTTGCAGTATAATTTCCGAGAACGGGAAGATGGTTGGAGCGTTCTATGATATGTTTCAACATGCAGGATAGTATTGGGAGAGTGAGAAAAGTAAACTCTGGGGTGTAGGAAGAATTTTTAGAGGGGTATGAGACGGGTTGTAAGATTTAGACAGCATGGTCTCGTGAATCAAGGCCACTCGGGATGAGTGAGGATTGAGTTTGTTATGAGTTGAATGGGGTTATTGTTGCTTCTGAGAAAATTAAGGGTGATTAAAAGAAGATAGATGGGTTAGCCATGGTTGAAATGGCACATGTACGGCAGTGATCAGTTCCTTCAGTGTGATTGAGTATGTGTATGGTTTGTGCAGATGTGTGGGGGGCTTGTCGACCGTCGTAATAGATTTCATTTGGAAGCATTCAAGTGCTATGGCCTGTCAGGTGTAGGTGGATCCCGGAAGGTTTATGGTGGTTCAGACCACTACTTAAGGATTTGCATGTATTATGATTGTGAGAATTCACTTGAGTGTTGTTATTGTTCTCTTGAATTGAGGTAAGTAAAGGTTTCTATATGATAAAGTGTTTTCCCTATTAGTGGTTCAGGAGTTATGTGTGATGACCCAAAAGGTCATCCTATGTAAATTTGATTATGACTGTGTTCCGAGGCCCTGAAAGCCTCCGTTAATCTCACCTCAATGTGCGTGCGCAGCCCGGGCGCGTAGCTAGGCAGCCTTTATGTGGAAACTTGATAAAGAGTTGAATTTATGATAATTAATTGAATAAAGTTGACATTGGTTAACATTTTTGGTAAACAGACCCGTGATTTGACGGTCCCGGAGGGACCGTAGAAAAATACGGGACTTGGGCGTATGCCCGGAATCGAATTCAGAGGACCCAAGTCCGAGAAATGAATTTTTAAAGAAAATTGTTTTCTGAAAATAATAAAGGCTTATGAAAATGAACCTCGATGTGAAACCTGTCTTGTCGGGCCCGTATTATGGTTCTAGAGCCCGGAACATGTTCAATATGTGTTATTTGAGTTATCTGTGAAATTTGGTAAGGAACGGACTTGATTTGACGTGTTTCGGATCAAAAATGGGAAATTGAGAGTCAATGAAGTTTTGAGAAAATTAATAAGGATTTCCTTGAATTAGAGATTTGGTTTGGAACATGATTTATCGAGGTCCGAATGTTATTCCGAGACCGAGAATAGTCCCATTATGTCATTTATGACTTGTCTGCAAAATTCGATGTCATTCCGAGTTGTATAGGTCGGTCCGGCGCATTGTTATAGAATCAAGAACTTGAAGTTTCTTAAGTTATGGTTTTAGGGTTTTGGGATGTGATTTTGATATTTAGCGGTGTTTTGGATGTTCTGAAGGCTCGAGCGAGTCCATATTATGATTTAGGACTTGTTGGTATATTTGGACGGGGGCTTGGGTGGGCCTAGGTGCCTTCCGGACACCCAACGGGGCTAAAATCCAGCTGGAACAACTGCTGGTACAGCTGTTGCTGGTGTGACCACAGGTGCGGTTGCCCAGCCGCAGGTGCCGGACCTCTCCTGCGGTCCCAGCCTCGCAGGTGCGTAGGTTCCGCAGGTGCGGTTCCTTTTCCGCGTGAGTGAAGCAGCAGGTGCGGTCTCCAGCTCCGCAGGTGCGACCCCAGCCTGCCTTGCCATTTTCCGCAGGTGCGACCTTTTCTCGCCGGTGCGATCCCAAGGCCGCAGGTGCGGAACCCCTGTAGGCCAGACTGTTTTAAATGCCAAAAACTCAGGATTTCCTCATTCCCTTCATACTAAAAACCCCATTAGATACTTGTGAGCTTGGGAAGGACACACCACGACCTAGCTACTGTTAAGGTAAGTTAATTCCTTCCTAATACTAGTTTCATGCATGAATAGTTAATGGGATTACCTACTAAATTAATGGAAAATCAAGAATTGGGTAGTAAATTAGGGTTCTTGAGAAATTCGTGTATTGTTTGTTTACTGCTATGAATTCAAGTGGAAACTTCATATTTATGATCCTTAGGCTATGGGTGAGTGATTCCTTCGAGAAATTTCGGGATTCGAGCGTGCGGGCCCCGGGTCGAATTTTTGTATTTTGTGAAGAATGATAGAAAATGTATAACTAGGCTTTGGAATTGGTTTATTGAGTAATTATTGATGTTAATAAATCAATTATGTCTAGATATTATCAATTCGGAGTTGGATTCGAGAGGAAAGGCTGTGATTGAGGCTTGACTTGCACTTTGCAGCCGAGGTAAGTGTTTGACCTAACCTTCGCTTGAGGGAATAGGTATAGAGTCTTGTTTGCTATGTGTAATTCATGTCCAACGTATAGGCAAGGTGATGAGTGACTATATGTTGTGGTCCAGCATGCCCATGGGTCAAATGTGATGAATCATACCGTGTTCTTAATATTCTTTGTACTACGAGTAATTGGTGATTTAGAAGTGATACATTGATGTTGTTTCACGATGTGGGGAGTTATTGAGTTATTTGTTTCAGTTGGGGTTTTTACTGTTGAAATTATATTTCTGAACGAGTTATGTTATAGCTGAGTCCCTTGCCGGGACGATAGAATTTTATTGAGTAATCCTGTACACTTGAGATTTCTTATTGGTAGTTTTCATATTATATTGTTGCTTTTTTATTATTTATCGCACGAGGGGACATGCCGTGCTGATTGTTTATTATTTATCGCACGAGGGGACATGTCGTGATGATTATTTATTGTTTATTGTTTATCGCACGAGGGGACATGATGTGCCAATGTGTTATTGTTTGATGCACGAGCGGACATTCTGTGTCGAGTGATTGTGAGGTGATGCATGAGGGGACATGTCGTGCCTTGTGTTGTTCATTATCTGCTCTGAGGCATTAAATTCCTGCTTTTACTGTTACATTTCAGTTGTTACCTTGTTCTACTATACTAGTATTTGTTGCCCCTCTTACCCCCAGCATGTCTCTCCCCGTATCTGTCTATACTTCTTTATTCCCGTCGATATTTTCCTGTTATTATATAGAAATGCACAGGTATGTATATTGTTGTCAGTCCTAGCCTCGTCCCTACTTCCCCGAGGTTAGGCTCGGCACTTACTTAGTACATGGGGACGGTTGTACTGATGCTACACATGCACTTCTTTATGTTGTGCAGACTACGCAGCCGGACCCTCGGAGGGAGAATTCTATCAGTTCATTCAGGAGACATCGAGGTAGACCCGCAGACGTTCGTGGGCCTTGGCGTCACCTTCTACCCTTCTCTTTCAGTTCTGTCTTGTTTTATAGTTTCAAAGACAGTCATATGTTCTTATTTTTAGACTATTGTATTCAGTAATCTCATAGACAGTTCGTGAGTATGTGACACCAGTTCTGGGATATGTATATGGGCTTATTTCGAAGTTGCTATATTATTTTGAATTTGGCTAACCTTCATATTGTTGACAATCGATGCCTTAGTTATCTCGTTCATTTTAGTTGTTAATGAGTTTATTTGGTTCAAACGTTGGCTTGTCTAGCGGGTTCAACGTTAGACGCAGTCATGGCCCGAAGGTGGAATTTCGGGTCGTGACAAGTTGGTATCAGAGCCCTAGGTTGCTTAGGTCTCACAACTCACGGACAAACTTGGTAGAGTCTGAGGGATCGGTACGGAGATGTCTATACTTATCCCCCAGAGGCTGCAAAGTTAGGAATAACTTCATATATTTCATTCTCTGTCATGCCATTTGAATTCTAAATACTAATTGAGTCTCTATTCTACTCTCTCGCAGATAGCGAGGACGCGTGCTTCCTCATCGACCGATCAGCAGCTTGATCCTCCTATTGCAGCTCCTACGAGGGGCCGAGGCCGAGGCAGGGGCAGGGTTCAGCCAAGAGCAGCAGCACCAATAGAGGACCCACATGTAGACTTTGCCGGTGAGGTTCCTACTCAGAAAGCCCCAGTTGGACCAGCTTAGGTCCCGGAGGGGTTCATTGCCACCCCAGTGCTTCAGGACGCTCTAGTCCGCTTGGTGGGACTTATGGAGAGTGTGGCTCAGGCCGGTCTTCTTCATATTGCACTAGCTGGTTCTCAAGTTGGGGGAGGGACCCAGACTCTTGCTATTCATACACCAGAGCAGTTTGCCACTTAGTTCTAGACTCCGGCACCTCAGACAGCCAGAGTAGTTCAGCCGGGTATTGTGGCACCAACAGTTGAGGGAGCAGCCATGTCAGCAGACGCTATATGGAGGTTGGATCAGTTCACCAAGTTTTTCACTACTACATTTTCTGGTGCACCATCAGAGGATCCCCAGAATTATTTACACAGTTGTTATGAGGTTCTTCGAAACATGAGCTTTATGGAGTCCAATGGAATTGACTTTGCTAGATTTCGTCTTTCGGGTTCCGCTAAGACTTGGTGGAGAGACTATTGTTTGACCGGGCCAGCTGGGTCTGCACCTTTGACTTGGGCTCAGTTCTCTGAGTTATTCCTGGGGAAGTTCCCTCCAGTTAATCAGCGGGAGGATCTTCGGAGGCAGTTTGAGCGCCTCCAGTAGGGATCTATGTCTGTCACTCAGTACGAGACCAGGTTCATCACTCTAGCCAGGCATGCTATTATGATACTCCCCACTGATCAGGAGAGGGTTCAGAGATTTATTGAGGGTCTGGCTCAGCCTATCAGACTTCAGATGGCCAGGAGACGGGTACTGATATCTCTTTTCAAAATGCAGCCGATGTGGCCAGATGCATTGAGATGGTATTATCCCAGGGTGGTGGTCAGGGGTCTGACAAGAGACCTCGTTATTTCGGTCGTTTCAGTGGTGCCTCATCTGGAGGCAGAGATTCCTTTGGCAGAGGTCATCCCCCTAGGCCTTATCAGTCAGCACTCCAGGCATCCCGCAGTGCATCATCAGCTTCCATCAGTGCACCGCCAATTCAGAGTCTTCAAGGTAGTCATTCTGGTCGTCAGGGATAGTTCAAGGGTAAGTATTCTCAACAGCCGAAGGCTTGCTACACTTGCGGTGGTATGGGTCATATTTCCAGGTTTTGCCCCCAAGGTTTTGGTGGTTCTAGTATCAGTGTTCCCGTGCCATGGTTCCCGCATCAGGTGCACCCTCGCCCCCTCAGCCAGCTAGGGGTGGTCGTGGTGCTAGAGGTGGAGGTCAGACTCATAGAGGTGGAGGGCAGGTCATGAGAGGCAGGGGTCAGCCCGTAGCAGGTAGACCCATAGATGTGCAGGTTAGAGGGGCTCCGCCCCGATGCTATGCTATTCCGGCCAGGGTTGAGGCTGAGGCTTCTGACGCAGTTATTACAGGTACGGTTTCAGTTTGCAGCCAAGGGGGCTTCGGTGTTATTTGATACGGGTTCTACATTCTTCTATGTGTCTTCATATTTTGCCCCTTATTTGAGTATGCCACATGATTCCCTGAGAGCTCCTGTATATGTGTCGACCCCGGTGGGTGATTCTATTATGGTAGATCGAGTCTACCGTGCTTGCTTAGTAGTTATTGGTGGTATGGAGACTCATGTTGATCTTTTGCTTCTAGATATGGTGGACTTTGACGTTATATTGGGGATGGATTGGCTATCTCCCTATCATGCTATTCTGGACTGTCATGCCAAGACAGTGACCTTAGCCTTACCAGAAGTAACTCGTTAGAAGTGGAGAGGGACTCCTAGCCATTCTTCTGGCAGAGTTATTTCTTATATGAAGGCTCGGCGTATGGTCGAGAAGGTTTGTTTGGCCTATTTGGCCTATGTTCGTGATTCTAGTGCTGAGGTTCCTTCTATGGAGTCTGTACCTGTGGTTCGTGAGTTCCTTGAGGTTTTCCCCGCTGACCTGCCGGGTATGCCACCCGATAGGGATATTGAATTTTGTATCGAGGTGGCTCAGGGCACTCAGCCCATTTCTACTTCGTTGTATCGTATGGCCCCGCCAGAGTTGAAGGAATTGAAGGATCAGTTGCAGGACTTGTTGGATAAAGGCTTCATTAGGCGTAGTGTTTCTCCTTGGGGTGCTCAAGTGTTGTTCGCTAAGAAGAAAAATGGCTCAATGAGGATGTGTATTGACTACCGGCAGCTTAATAAGGTTACTATCAAGAATAAGTGTCCTCTGTCGAGGATTGATGATCTATTTGACCAGCTTCAGGGTGCTACAGTGTTTTCCAAGATAGACTTGAGATCTGGTTACCATCAGCTGAGGATTAGGGTGTCTGATATACCTAAGACGGCCTTTCGCACTCGTTATGGGCATTATGAGTTCTTGGTGATGTCATTCGGGTTGACAAATGCCCATGCTGCTTTTATGGAGTTGATGAACCGGGTGTTCAGGCCTTATTTGGACTCGTTCGTTATTGTCTTCATTGATGATATATTGATATACTCTCGCAGCCGAGAGGAGCATGAGCAGCACCTCAGAGTCGCCCTCCAGACTCTGAGGGATAGTCAGTTGTACACCAAATTCTCCAAGTGTGAGTTTTGGTTGAGTTCAGTTGCATTTCTAGGCCACGTGGTTTCATCAGAGGGTATTCAGGTAGATCCCAAGAAGATTTCAGCAGTAAGAGATTGGCCTAGGCCTACTTCAGCTACAGAGATTCAGAGTTTCTTGGGCTTAGCAGGTTATTATCGTCGATTCGTGGAGGGCTTTTCATCTATCGTAGCCCCGATGACCAAGTTGACCCTGAAGTGTACCCAGTTCAGGTGGTCGGATGAGTGTGAGGCGAGCTTTCAGAAGCTCAAGACGGCCTTGACCACGGCACCAGTGTTAGTTTTGCCCACAGGTTCAGGACCGTATACCATGAATTGTGATGCGTCACGGGTTGGGATTGGTGAAGTGTTGATGTCGGATGGCAAAGTTATAGCATATGCTTCTTGTCAGTTGAAGATTCATGAGAAGAACTATCTAGTTCATGATCTGGAGCTTGCAGCTATTGTTCATGCATTGAAGATTTGGAGGCATTACTTGTATGGTGTGCCTTGTGAGGTGTTTACGGATCATAAGAGTTTACAGTATCTATTCAAGCAAAAGGAGTTGAACATGAGGCAGAGAAGGTGGTTAGAGTTACTGAAGGATTATGATATTACNGAGTTTACAGTATCTATTCAAGCAAAAGGAGTTGAACATGAGGCAGAGAAGGTGGTTAGAGTTACTGAAGGATTATGACATTACCATTCTTTATCATCCGGGGAAGGCCAATGTGGTGGCCGATGCTTTGAGCCGGAAGTTAGTCAGTATGGGCATTTTAGCTTATTTATCAGTCGGGGAGCGACCTCTTGCGTTGGATGTTCAAGATTTAACCAACTGATTTGTGAGGTTGTAGGTTTCTAAGACTGGCAGTGTGTTGGCCAATACCGTGGCCCGTTCCTCCTTGTATGATCGTATTCGGGCCAGACAGTATGATGATCATCATTTATGTGTTCTTAGAGATACGGTCCGGCACGGAGGTGCCAAGCAAGTTACAGTTGATGATGAGGGAGTTCTGCGGATGCAGGGCCGTATTTGTGTACCTGATATTGATGGTATTCGTGAGTTGATACTACAGGAGGCCCATAGTTCCCGGTATTCCATTCATCTGGGCGCCGCAAAGATGTACCAGGACTTGCGGCATCATTATTGGTGGGGCGGAGGATGAAGAAGGATATTGTAGATTATGTAGCTCGGTGCTTGAACTGTCAGCAGGTTAAGTAGGAGAACCAGAGACTCGGTGGTTTGATGCAGCAGATTCAGCTTCCTGAGTGGAAGTGGGAGCGTATCACCATAGACTTTGTAGTTGGACTCCCACGGACTTAGAGGATGTTTGATGAGGTTTGGGTTGTTGTGGATAGGCTGACCAAGTCAGCGCACTTCATTCCGGTATCAGCTTCATATTCAGCGGAGAAGTTGGCAAATATATATATGAGAGAGATTGTTCGATTGCATGGTGTGCCCTTATCCATTATATCAGACAGAGGTACTCAGTTTACCTCCCACTTCTGGAGAGTATTTCAGCGAAAGTTGGGCACGCAGGTTGAGTTGAGCACAGAATTTCATCCTCAGATGGACGGACAATCCGAGCGTACTACTAAGATTTTGAAGGATATATTGCGGACTTGTGTCATTGACTTTGGTGGTTCATTGGACCAGTTCTTGCCTTTAGATGAGTTTGCCTACAACAACAGCTATCAGTCGAGCATTTAGATGGCTCCGTATGAGGCGTTGTATGGTAGACGGTGTCGGTCTCCAGTCGGATGGTTTGAGCCAGGGGAGGCTAGATTGTTGGGTTCCGAGTTAGTCCAGGACGCCTTGGACAAGGTGAAGATTATTCAGGATAGACTTCGTACAACTCAGTCCAGGCAGAAGAGTTATGCGGATCGTAGAGTTCGAGATTTGGCCTTTATGGTAGGAGACCGGGTATTTCTTCGAGTGTCGCCTATGAAGGGCGTGATGAGGTTCGGGAAGAAGGGCAAGTTGAGCCCTAGGTACATTGGTCCATTTGAGATTTCGGATAAGGTAGGAGAGGTGGCCTACAGACTTGCCTTGCCGCCGAGCTTATCAACTGTGCACCCGGTGTTTCATGTGTCTATGCTCCGGAGGTATATTGCTGATAATCCCATGTACTTGACTTCAGCGGTGTCCATTTGGACAAGGATTTGTCTTATGAGGAGGAGACGATAGCCATATTGGCTCGGCAGGTTCGTTAGTTGAGATCGAAGATTTATCCTTCGGTTCGTGTTCAGTGGAGAGGTCAGCATGTTGAGGTGGCGACCTGGGAGTCCGAGTCCGATATGCGTAGCCGATATCCCCACATTTTCCCTGATTCAGGTACCTTTCTATGTCCGTTCGAGGACGAACGTTTGTTTTAGAGGTGGAGATTGTGATGACCCAAAAGGTCATCCTATGTAAATTTGATTATGGCTGTGTTCTGAGGCCCTGAAAGCCTCCGTTAATCTCACATCGATGTGCGTGTGCAGCCCGGGCGCGTAGCCGGGAAGCCTTTATGTGGAAACTTGATAAAGAGTTGAATTTATGATAATTAATTGAATAAAGTTGACTTTGGTCAACATTTTTGGTAAACGGACCCGGACCAGTGATTTGACGGTCCCGGAGGGTCTGTAAGAAAATATGGGACTTGGGCGTATGTTACACCCCATGTTTTCGTACATGAGAGTACATCGTAAGTCAATTGATGTAAGCTCAGAAATAAGATTCTATTTGATGGAATATAAAGTAATTTAATCATGTTACGTTGGAGGTTACAAANTAATGTTATAACATGTACTTTAAGGTGAGACTATGGTTCATTACATGATATGGAGGTTGTGCTATGAGTTAATATTTATCGTATGATAGTTGTGTTCTACGTTTTGAAGTCAAGCAAGTGGTGGAACAAAAGTTGGCAAAGGTCTTCACAAGTTACACTCATAATGTGCTTAACATTAGGTCAAATGTAACTGAGATTTTCTCCTGATATACTTGGAATTAGGGAATGATATACCTACCAAACTGAAGATCTATTAGTCTAGTTTCCAACTCATTAAACTTTCCATCGATACAACATAGGAGTAGAGAGATATTTGCAATTTCGCGAGACTGCGCAGACATCATAAGTGACAAGTAGGTGGATCACTAGAACTTTTTGAGCAATACATTTCATATATTATATGAGGTTTTATTGGGACATATTATATACCAAATTGAAGGTCTTGGAATGTAGTTACCAACTCTCTTAACCGTTCGTTCATACGACATCAGTATATAAAGATATAAGCGTCGGAAGATGGACCAATCCTAGGGTGCCAAGCTAGCACCTCTTTGACTTTTCCAAACTTGATATATATAAACATTAGGTCGGCTTTCTCCTCATTATTAATAATAAAACGACCATAGAACACCCATAAACATAACCTCAAGCTATCTACTAGGCTTTCAAAGAAGAATATCATCCCGGGCATGAAATCGAGAAGCAATAACATCAAAACGATCCCTACGACGTAAGTGTCATTATACCGCCTCTTTTTTTCTTTGTATTTAGAGTTTTGGAAGTTACTTAATATTTAAGAAACGTCTAATATCTGTATTTAAGGTTTTAAATATCAAGGAAGGTAGATAAATGTGTTTCCTGATAGTTAGAACTCACGGGACGGTGATCGGAAGCCGTGAGTTCGAGTTATTTGACTTGTAGCGGACTATTTTGTGTTGTTGTTGGGCTGCGTGTTTTACTACTATTTTGTGGAGTTTTGTAGGAGGAAGGGTGTGTAGAAACACCATATAGATGTAGGGTTGTGAGCTGGTCGTTCGTTGTAACATTTTCGGGTCGTTTGACACGACTACGGTGGTCGTCTTATGTGTGAAGTGATTAGGTTGTGTGTGGACTGTTTTGGGTGGCTCAATATGATTATGATTGATGTTGTTTTGGATTTTAGGTGATTGTTTTTACTTGTGTGAAGTCATATAAATAGGGGAGGTGATGTCTGTTTCATCGTAAAATAGGTTGTGGTCGATACATAATAGTTATGACGCTTAAACGATAACGATAGTGTCGTTTCTCTTATTGTAGATTAAGGAGTTGTGACATTTGCGTAGCTTGGGGTTGGGACAGTATATACAAGGTATGTGAGTCTATTCCTTTTCTTCTTTTGCACGACTATGATTGTACGTAATACAATGAACGAGCTTCCAAATATACTCTACTCTTAGAAGCTAGCAGTACT
>ML285689.1:0-31847 GCA_005239495.1 Nicotiana undulata
GTTTGACCCCTCAAATCGACCCTTGAAGGTCTCAAAATCTCAAGCCCTAAAACCCAATTTTTTATACTGTTTTTTCATGAATTAAAGGCTTGGATTATGGTCTATAATCACCCATAATCGAGTTTTAATGACTAGAACACTTACCTCAATGAAGAACAAGGATTTCCCTCTTCAAAATCGCCCCCAAGAGCTCTTTTCCGTACAACAATGGTGTAAAAAGGGGTTTAAGCCGCGGAGGGTTTATTATTTAACTCCCCAGTAATTTGTGTACTGCGATCGCGGATGTACTCACGCGATCGCGAAGAACACATCTCCCAGGCCCACCGAAGACCTTACACGATCGCAGCATAAGCCACGCGATCGCAATTCAATTGAACCTCGACCCACGCGATCGCAACAATTCTCACGCGATCGCGAAGAACAACTAACTCCGCTCCCCACGCGCCTGGCTAACTCTACGCGATCACGACGAAACCCACGCGATCGCACTGAACTGACCTCTAAAGCTACGCGATCGCGACCCTTATTCCGCGATCGCACTGAACAAATTCACCCCGGTGTATTTTAACCCTACGCGATCGCAGTGAATAACTTTCAGCTGTGAAAACACCAGAAACAGCAGTGTTTTTAAGTCCAAAAATGCCAGTTAACCACCCGAAATAAATCTCGAGCCCCTCGAGACCCCAACCAAATGTACCAGCACATCCCATAACATCATTCAAACTTAGTTGCACTCTCAAAACACCAAAACTAACATCAAAACTCCAAATTTGCATCGGATTCAAGCCTAAGAACTTTGATATTTCTAAAATTCACCAATGATGCCGAAACTATCCAAATCAACTCTGATTGAACTGAAATTTTGCAGACAAGTCCAAAATGACATTACAAACTTGTTCCAACTGTCGGAATTCCATTCCGACCTCGATAGCCTATTTTTCACTGCCGTCCGGAAATCGCCAAAAACTAACTTCCGCCAATTCAAGCCTAATTCTACACCGGACATCACAAAATTCTTCTGAACACACTCCTAAGTCCCAAATCACCTAACGAAGCTATCCGAGCCATAAAATCCACATTCCCAGGTCGTTTACCAATAAGTCAACTCTTAGTTGACTTTTTCCCATTTTAAGGACTAAGTGACTGAATTCTCATTTAACCATTTCGATTTCAAGACTATCAACTCTAACACATCAATAATGGAATAAACACTCAATGAAAAGGAAATAACAACAATAATAATGCAGGTTCTACGTAACAACAGACCGGGTCGATACAATTACTGGGATGAACCTTATATGTTTCGAATTTGTGTTGACAATATGATCCGGAGGTGTGTCCCCGAGATAGATAAATTTTCTGTTTTGCAGGCATGTCACGCATCAGCATATGGTGGAGATTTTGGAGGAGTCAGGACAGCAGCGTAAGTGCTAGAAGTCGGGTTCTACTGGCCAAATGTGTTTAAGGATGCTCATCTATGGGTAAAGGTCTATGTTGAATCTCAGCGAACCGGGAACATCTCTCGTCACCATGAGATGCCCATGAACCCAATTCAAGAGGTTGAGGTGTTCGATGTATGGGGGATAGACTTCATGGGCCCCTTCATCAGCTCCTATGGCAATAAGTACACACTTGTTGTTGTAGGTTATGTGTCCAAATGGGTAGAAGTTGTAGAACTTCCCACCAAAGATGTTGTTGGCCCAAGAAAGGAAATAGTTTTGAAGATTGACAAAGGAACTTCGAGATGAACCAGGTCCATCACAGGTGACGTAAACGAGCATATTCAAAGCACATGAGATGCACATGTAGGAGATAAACGTATTCTGGTGAAATTGAGATATCTTCTAATCAAAAAGATTGCAAAAACTAAATTTGAGAAGGACTCATTATTCAATAAGAAGATAAGGAAGGATTTAGGAGTTGAGTTTTACTAGAACTCTTTCACTAAGGAAGAGTAGCATTAGGATTCTAGTTAATTCCTTATATACCAAATCCTACATATATATTGCAGAATGTTCTTATTGTAGACAGATGCACAAAAGCAGAAATTTATCAAGAATTGAGAGCAAAATTCGTGAACAAATTTTGTAAGCAGTTCGAGCCAAATTGGAGAGTACGAATCTGGAGCTACTTGAACCAGCTAGAAGAACCAGTTCCATCTGTTGTCTTTTAGTCTAGTTTATTTGTAGTAGGCGATTACAAATTGTACCTTTCATCTTTATCTAGAAGCAATTGTAATAGGTACTTAGTATTCATGTTATAGTTAACTTGAAGTTTGTCGCAAATAGCTAGAGGCTAGTTTTCCACAAAGGGTTAGAGTTAATCCTTAGGTTTACAAAATAGTTTATTTTGTAAATGTTGTTTGGCTCAATTGATTTAGTGAAGAGTTTGGGACATCAACAATGACTCATTAATACAATCTCATAGCCTAAATATACAATTCCTAGCATTCTTCCAAAATTTCCAAAATTCGACCCCGGGCCCGCTTGGTCCAAACACGAGGCTCGGACCAAAACCCGATCACACATTCCCCTACGAGTTCAAATATATGATTTGTTTTGAAATCCGACCCCAAATTGAAGTTGAATTATCCAAAATTTCATAAGCCCTAACTCTACCCAAAACCCCTAATATCTACCCTTAAAACCCTAGGATGTTTTATGATAATTGATGAAAAACCTTAGAAAGTTGAAGGAAAATCAGTTAGTGAGCACTTATCTATGATTTGGGAAGAAAGTCTCTTGAGAAAATCACCCTAGGCCTTCTATTTTTGAGTAAAAGTGAGAGAAAGAACGTCTGAAAATGTTTTTTAGAAAAATCACTATTCGACTCTCGCACCTGCGGTACATGGGTCACACCTGCGATCTCACAGGTGCGGGAAAAAGGTCGCACCTGCGGAATTTGGTCAGGCCCATAGGGGGCCGCACCTGCGAAAATGGGCCCGCTCCTACAAAGATTTGTCCGCGCCTGCGAGAGGAACCGCACCTGCGGACTGGGCGTCGCGCCTACGGTCTCGCACCTGCGGCCCTAGGCTCGCAGGTGAGGGCACACCAGAAATGGGTGCACCAGCAGTGTTTTCATGAGTTAAAACACTTCGAATACCTACCAGAAACACCCCCGAGCCCTCGGGGCTCAAACCCAAATATACACACAACTCCCAAATCATCCTATGGACTTATTTAAGTGATTAAAACGCCAAATTAACATCAAAATCCATGAATTAAACCTCAAAACTCATTGAATTTTATTAAAACTTCATAAGATTCAATTATTCCGATATTCATCTGAAACACGTCATTTCAAGTCCGTTTTACACCAAATTTCACAGATAACTCACCTAACATATATTAAACCTGTTCCTGGCTCCAGAACCATAATACGGGCCCGGTAACACGATTTTCACATCAAAATTCATTTTCAAAAACCTTTATATTTTTCAAAAAATAATTTTCTTTAAAAATTCGTTTCTCGATCTTGGGACCTCGGAATTCGATTCCGGGCATACGCACAAGTCCCATATTTTTCTACGGACACTCCGAGACAATCGAATCACGGTTCCGGGTCCGGGTTTGTTTACCAAAAATGTTGACCAAAGTCAACTGTATTCAATTAATACTATAATTTCCATTTTCATCAAGTTTTCACATAAAAGCTTCCCGGCTACACGCTCGGGTTATGAACGCATATCGAGGTGAGATTAACGGACGCTTTCGAGGCCTCAGAACACAGATTTTGCTAAATTAACGTAGGATGACCTTTTGGGTCATCACAGAACTGGTTCTTCTAGCTGGTTCAATTGGCTTTTGAGTCGCACAATAATTATCACTCGAACTGCTTGCAAAATTTTTTTGGTAATTTTTCTCTCAATTCTTGATTCACTTAAGTGTTTGTGCGCACTTGTTCATCATGAACACTTGACAATATATAGGATCAGTAGTTGAGACGATATAGTAGAATTCTGATGCAACTCTTCCTTGGTGGATGAGTTTGAGTTTATCTCAACTTCCTTGATTCTCCTGTATCTTGATTATGTCCTTACTAAATAAGAAGTACATCTCCTTATCAATTTGCAATCTTTTCGATCAGGAGATATCCCCTTAATTCAGTGATTGTTTTTATCTCATGTGTGTGAACTCTTCTCGTGCCATTCAGTTTGCATGTATATGTTTTCAATGATGGACCTGGTTCAACTCTGATTGCATTTGTCATTCTTCAAAATCATTCAGCTTCTTGATTCAACAAATTTCTCCTTTTTTATGATGACAAACTCTGTGCTTAAACATGTAGACACTTCAATCCAACATTGACACTTTTTATAGCATTAAGCATTTATCATGGAGAACCAGGTTCATTAGGTTATAAACATCACAATTTATTCATAGAGCACATCTTCCCCCTTTTGGCATCATCGAAAAGTTGCAAAATGTTAAAATTACAAGATCTATAATAATTACTCATGGCCATTGAGGCAACTGCAGGTGGAAACATGGATTAATCATCAAAAGAAACCAAAAATGCAGGCTATTAAAGAAACTGCGATAAAATTAAAATCAGAAACAACACAATTCATTGAGTCGATAATAGTTCATGCACCAAACACAAAGAGAAATAAAAATAGTCACGCTCATGAGCATAAAACAAAAGGAGAAAAAACAAATCCTGAACTGGGTCATAGAGGGTTTAAGGATGGCACTGGACACCTAAGGCTAGGAAGGGGTGGAGGTTGGATTCTTTGCTTGAAGAAGAGAGAGCATCTGTTGAAGAATTCCCTCATTCTTCTCTTTTTCATTTGCTAGTTCAGCTTTGAGCGCATCCCGCTTAGCTTCAACCTCTGTAAGGCGGGTCTTCAATCGAAGGATCTCAGCAACCCTAACCCCACTTTCATGCACAAGCGCCCTGACCTTACTGTTCACAGGAATTTTCCTTGATGAACCAGGTTCATCCTCAAGGACATTCACAGCATAGTCGCAAGTCAGAAGCATGTTCTTCCCAAAATGATCCTTGATAGTAGCCAGTCCAGCCTTCTTCACAGGCACTTTGAAGTGAGAAGGCACAGTAGTAAGGATGAACACATATGGTATGGCATGTACCTTGGAGCCATTCACCACCATGTCCAGTAATTGACTGATGAAAGATGGCCAATTAATCTGTCGTCCACTTTCCAGGCATTCCATGAGAGTGAGATCCATGTAGTTTGCAATATGCCCTCTGTCTTTCCTGGGCCGTATGTACTTGTTGACAAACTCAAAGATAAGTTTGTGCTGCGTCTTTATCTCGCTTTTGAACACAGCCCTTGGTTGCATCTCTTGCTTATTGTCACTGAACCTCTTGGTGATATGGAGGGCTGAAGGGAGTCCATCCAAGCTTGGCCACCTCTGCCTAGTGTAGTCATCGTATCCCTCAGAGGGAATCCCAAGTATCTCGCCCAGCTCCTTGGCTTAAAAGGAAATATCAATCCCATTTACCTTAGTGGATACCCTTCCATCCTTGACCTCCGCATTCGCCATAAACTCCACAATTTCATTTTTGGATAGCCTGCCATCAAGATGAAGGACCAATTCCTTCCAGCCCTGTACATCCAGAGTATCCACAAGATAGATCATGCCTGATTCTTCAAAATCCCTTAGCAGCTTCCCTTTCAGAATAGTACGCTTCCCACACTTTGTCAATTTTTCTGTCTCCCCACTAGAATCCTCTTCTTCTTCACCACTCCACTCAGCATCATCATAAAATTGAACTTTCTTTGCTTTTTACCTGGTTTGCTTTGCAACTGTTGAAGGTGTGGCAGACACAGAAGCTGACTTCTTGGAAGAAGTCTTGGCCTTCTTTGGTTTGGGTGTCTCAGTCTTAAATTGTGCCAGTTGTTCCTCTTGATGGACTAGGTCCATCTCATCAACATCCACAGCCTCAGCAGGCTCACCAACTTTGGCCTTCTCTTTAGCAGCTTTCTTTCTCTTACTTTCCCTCAGAGCTTTCTGCAACTCTTCTTCACTCTGCCTGATTGCACTTCTTGTAGTGTGACCTTTAGGAATTGAAGCATCAACACATGAATGGGCTTTTCTTTTCTTGCTTGCCACTGGAGTATCAACTTTCTTGGCCTTGGAAGTTCTCTTCTTTTTGGGTTTGTAACTTTCCCCTAGTTTACTCATCAGTTCTGCCAAGGTTTCCTCAATGGATGAACCAGGTTCATCATTTGCATGCTGTAAATTTTCCAATCCTTCTACAGCTTCTCCAAAGTTGCTTCCTCCTAAATCCTTGACACCCTCCTTAGAAACCACTGGGGCAGGACCACAATTTTCCAGTGTAGCACCTACTTCCCCTGTTCCCCTTTCTGAACCTCTTTCTCCCTCTCTCTCAATTTCTTTTACCTTATTTTTACCTCTTTTTCTCCTCCTAT
This sequence comes from Nicotiana undulata, assembly GCA_005239495.1. NCBI lineage: Eukaryota > Viridiplantae > Streptophyta > Magnoliopsida > Solanales > Solanaceae > Nicotiana > Nicotiana undulata. The sequence goes on from ML285689.1 coordinate 6,398, forward strand.
CAGGAATCTCCACACCTACTACAGACCCAATTAACACAAACCTATTGTCAACAATGACATGATCATACCTAATTTCAGATGTTACCTTTTCAAGGTCAGGAGAACCAGTTGCTTCCCCTTCGTTTGCAGACTTGAAATATTCGCTTGAGTTTTCAGATTCTTGGGCCTGGCTTGCCTGAAGCTTGGAATTTAATTTCCGAGCAAGAGAGCAAGAGAGCCAGAGGCTACAGTTTTTCTAGCTAGCATTTTCACTCGCCTTTTTCTGGGTACTGGAGTAAGGCTTGGTGGTAAAGTAGGAGTTGTTGGGGGAGAAGGAGTGGGTTCTGGAACGTGTTTGTTTTGAGGAGTGGAAGAACTCGATGGTGATTGGGTGGAAGAACTTTTTATGATGGAGTGGGAGAGTTGGATCCAGTATCTTCAAGCAAGATACTATATTCTGGAGTGGTTGATGAGGACGTAGCAGGAGGTGGTGTGGAAGACATGGTTGTGAAATTTTGGAGATTATAGGACTTTGATCAAATTCTGGAGTGAATGATGAACTTGTTTCGACGGTTATGCCTTTTGAAGAAAAGAGAGTGACGAATTAGAGAGGTGATGATGAGTTTTTAAAGGCGTGGTTAATAAATATGCAATGGTAGTTATTCTTGGTTAAGTGGGAGTCTAATCAGCTCAGGAGTGTCAGTGATAAGTGACGGTTACGACTCCCTACAATCTAGGCTTATTAAAACTTATTGCACTCTTTGGAACGGGTTCATTTTGGGATAAGTACTGAGATTTTGAAATAGGATTATTATTGATAGAGTCCTTCTCATGAGTGACTATAATTATTTAAAGGGAAAAAGGCCAAAATTGTCCATATACTATCAAAATTAGTCACGTTTATACCCGTTTCTACTTTCGGTCTAAAATTGTCCCTACCGTTAAAAAAGTAGGCAAAATCGTCCCTAACCCTAACAGATTTCCTACGTGGCAGTAGGACCCCTCTTCTGTTTCAAGGTGCCACGTAGGAAATCTGTTAGGTTTAGGGACAATTTTCCCTACTTTGTTAACGGTAGGGACAATGTTAGCCCGAAAGTAGAAAAAGATATAAATGCGACTAATTTTCGATAGTATAGGGAAAATATTAGCCTTTTTCCCTTATTTAAATATGTGTATAGTGATAAGCACGTACCTTTTCAGTCAGATGAACCAGCAACAATGAACCAGGTTCATCGTGTTAAAGTCTCATGATTTGGCCTCAATTTGCAAAAATAGAAAAACATCATTAGCAACCAAAGAGTCATATTAAACATGGCAAGAGAGTATGGCATTTAAGACATGAAACTGACACTACAGGAAAATAGATCTTTCACGACCACTTTTTCACGAAAGGAAATTAATCCAGTCGTTATATGTGTACTTATAGCGGCCAATATTTATTCTGGTCATTAAAGTTATTTTTTTATTGTAATTTTTACGAGGGGATTATTTCCGGTCCTACAAATTATGTCAATCCCCTCGGTAAATCTGAATAAAAATGAAATAAAAAGCGCCAATATTTACCTCCTTTATTTTCTCAACCAACTGTCACATAAACCCCCAAATTATCAAAATAAATCCCTACAATCTCTCGCCTAATTGCTATCGCCCAAAACACGCACAACAACTTCAGCAAAAGAGGGAAAGAATCACTGAACAAATAGGGCTCTCACTGCAACTGGCACTTCTCAATCGGAGAAGAAGTTATGAAATTGACACTATATATACAGTGAAATTGGGGCCTCGTTCTTATAATCTGTCTTTGTATAGCTTATAATCGCGCAAAACTCAACAGATAATCACAAAAATTTGGGGCTTCGTAGCTTATAATCTGTCTTCTCTGGTGAATCTACGCTAGTAGGATTTCGTTTCCCTTCTCGTCAAGGTAAACTCAAATTATAACTACCCATTAATGTTGTTGTTTTATGTTTTGGACTGAATTTGAACTTGTTTTCATGGAGTTTTCCGCTGAAATGTTGGTGGCATTTTGGAGCTAGTTTTTCTGGGTTTTAGTTTCATTTTACTGCTACATTTTAGGGGTTGTTTTGGGATTCATTTTGGAGCTAGTGTTGAGCTGATTTTGTCAAGAAAAATAGATGGTTTTGGGATGAATTTGTAAATCAATAGGAAGAGAAAATATGAAATTAGGTGTTGGGATTTTGAGAGAGGGTGACGATGGGATTGCATGGTATATTTGGATGACTTTTCCTTCTGCTTTTTCGTCTCTTTTTGTTGGCTTCTTTTCCGATCTCCTCCCTCTGTTCTCTATCCGTCACTCTATTTATACTCCTTATGTTTTCACCATTTTCGTCCATCAAGTTATAATGGTGAATCTGTATCGCTAAACTTGTAGTAATAACTATTGTGAAATCGCGTCTTTTTTTTATCTCTATGCTTTTCAAATATTGGATTTCTTCTTAGAATTATACGTATATTTTCCATATTTATAGTTACATTGATGCCCTTCATGGCAAGGCTTCTTGTAGTACATCTACTTTGACTTTCATTCTGCGAAAGACACTAAATTTATGCTTTTGATTGTAGTTTCAGTATCTCAAAATCTATTAATAATTGGCTGACCTTTTTTTTTTGGTTCAATATAATTATTATTATTTTAAATCCACTAGGCAGTGTGTCTAAGGCTAGTTTTTATTTATATAAAATCAAAAAAGAAAGTAGCATGGTGTCTCACGATGAGTAAGACGATAATGTATGACTACTACATTATGGCTCCTACTATCAATTTTGGACTTTTGAGGCCCATCATTGATATTACATTTTGATCTAGGAGAATGAACAAATAATACAATACTTATAAAAACTAGCTTATCACACATATAGCTCCTTTTTGCATTGGGGTGTCTTATCGTACATATATTGTTGTTTTGCTTTTTGTGTCTGAAAAATGATAGTCTTTTTCTCCCTTTTGGACAGATTTTTGGTAACCTAAGGGACATTATACTACTACAAAAGAAAGAGGTAAGCATCTGGAGTAATTTAAAAAACTCCAGATAGTTTTGGTTCTTCAAGTTTTTTGGAGTAAATGTTGTTGCTGCACTATTGTTGTTTTCTTTTGCTGTTGTTGTTGCTAGTTTGAAGCTTCTGTGTTCGTTTTATTGGTGGATAAGCAAAGTTCATCAGCTGATCGTTTAAGTTATTTTCAAATTCATAAGTATTCTCGCGCATTTAAAGTTGTGGGATTGCAGTAGGATATTGAGTTGAAAAAAAAAAGAAAAAAAAGTGTTCTGTTAAGGTTCATGCTAGTGGAGAAAACTTTTAAGAGTTGAAGTTTTATTATACATGGAGGTCTTGCAACATAAGGTTTCGTTTCTCCACTTGAGTATGTGTAACAACACTCTGATCATTAATATAAAACACATTCAATTATTGATGTATTCACTTCAAAGTGCTGACTTCCAATTACAATAGGCCTTAATATTTGTTTTAGTTACTGATTTAATTAGTATTAGAAATCAAGTTGTAGGTTGTATATGGATTCTCATATTTTTCTGAACTGGTTGGTTTAGTCAGTCAGTATTTGATTTCATTTGCTTGAAAGTATACGGGCTATCAGATTATAGTACAAATATAGTTGTTTTGCTTTTTGTGTCTGAAAAAGGACAGTCCTTTTCTCACTTTTAGGACAGATTTTTGGTAACCTAAGGGACATTAGACTACTACAAAATAAAGAGGTAAGAATCAGGAGTAATTTCAAAAACTCAAGATAGTTTTGGTTCTTCAAGTTTTATGGAGTAAATGTGGTTGTTGCACTGTTGTTGTTTTCTTTTGCTGCTGTTGTTGCTAGTTTGAAGGTTCTGTGTTCATTTGATTAGTGGATAAGAAACGTTCATCAGCTGATCGTTTAAGTTATTATTCACTTTCCTTGGTTGTAGCCTAAGTGTTTATTAAATTAAGATGCAATCTTGCTATACATTCTACTTGTTTCTACGAAGGTTTTGATGTTTTTTTAATATTAAGCAGAACTTATACTTTTTCTATAGAGTGGAATAAACAAAAACTGAGTCTCGATGCTTACTGTGCTGTTACTCGTCCATACCTTCAGCTGAATAATACTGCCTCGACAATGCATAGCTAGAATTTTGTGATTTTGGCCTTTATACATAACAATTTAAAATGTAAAAGTTACAAGTGAGCGTTTGTGTTTACAAGTTTGCTCTATAAGAAGAAGGTTGAATTGTGCACATCCAAAGAGCATTGGTATATTAATGGTACACATACATAGAGTTCAAAGCATGTAATAATAATAAAAACTTATTTGAAATAGAAAAGCATTTGGTAGGTCCAGATTTGTTCAAATATTCATTTAAAAGCATTAATATATAAGTTGAATGATGCAATGGCCTCCTATGAATTCCCTCCATTGGTTCGCAATCTTACATAACCTCAGAACTTCTTTTTACTATTTTTGTAGCTTTGACGCATCTTGTGGTTATTATTAGAATGTGTTGATTTTTAGTTTTGTATATTGACAGTGTAAAAAACTTTTATTCTATTAGTATATTAACCTTTTGTAGAAAGTTAATAAACTTTTGTATTATTGGTGAGATTTACTTGTGATTATCTTTAAAAAAAGATTTAATTGTGGAGATATTTTGTGATAACCCAAAGAGTCATCCCGTGTAATTTTAACTAAACTTGTATTTCGAGGCCCTGAAGGCCTCCGTTTATATCACCTCGATATGCATGCGCAGCCCGGGCGCGTAGCCGGGAAGCCTTTATGTGAAAAATTGATAAAATGTTAAACTTATGATAATTATTTGAATAAAGTTGACTTTGGTCAACATTTTGGTAAACAGACCTGAACCCGGGTCCGTAGCAAAATATGGGACTTGGGCGTATGCCCGGAATCGGATTCCGAGTTCCCAAGTCCGAGAAATGAATTTTTTAAGAAAATTATTTTTTGAAAAATATAAAGGCTTTTGAAAATAAAATTTGTTGTAAAACCTGTGTGATCGGGCCCGTATCATGGTTCCGGAGCCCAGAACAGGTTCAATATGTTTATTATGAGTTATCTGTGGAATTTGGTAAGAAAAGGACTAAGTTTGACGTGTTTCGGACGAAAGAAATGGAGAATTTCATAGTTTGAGATGTTTCGAAGTATATCAATGATTTTGAGGTGTAATTTGTTGTTTTTGATGTTATTTTGGTGGTGTAACTATACGAGTAAGTCCGTAGGATCTTTCTGAGGTTGTGTGTATAATTGGTGTTGAGCCCCGAGGGCTCGGGAGAGTTTCGGGTAGGTTCCGGGGTGCTTTTAGACTTAGAACACAGCAGTTGCAGATCATAAGGGGGTCGGGTCTCTGAACCTGTAGCGAGGTCCGCGGTGGGACCTTCGCGGTCGCGGTCTGCGGTGGGGGAGTTTCAGCAGGTCTGCAATGAGGCCTCCGCGGCCGCGGCCATGGTCGCTCCAGCGCGGTCCGCGGTGGACGCCTGGGAGGGGTATATATAAACGGGATTTTAAGTTATTTTCTATTTTTCAAAACCCTAAAAACATAAGAGGCGATTTTCTAAACACTCTTTCTTCTCTAAAACAATCGTAAATGATTTCTAACTCAAATTCTTTACTCCTTAACTTCTTTTTACAAGATTTCATCCTAGAATCTAGGGTTTTCATGGGGATATTGGGAATTTTGGAAAAAACCTAATATATTGAAATTTGGGAATTTAAACCTCAATTTGGGGTCGAATTCCAAAACCAATTATATACCCAGGCTCGGGGGTGAATGGGTAATCTGGTTTTGGTCCGAATTTCGGGTTTGGACCAAGCGGGCCCGGGGTCAATTTTTTACTTTGGGGAGAAGACTCTAGAAAACTCATTTCCATGCATTAGAATTTGTTCATTTAGCATTTATTGATATAATTAAGTAAATTTTGGCTAGATACGAGCGAGTTGGTGGTGGAATCAAGAGTTAAAGCGGTAGTTTAGCTTGATTGTGTTCGTGGCATCGAGGTAAGTGTTTGGCCTAACCTTAGCTTGAGGGAATAGGTATTGAGTCTTATTTGCTATGTGATATTCATGTCCTACGTATAGGTGAGGTGACGGGTACCTATATGTTGTGGTCAAGCATGCCCGTGAGTCAAATTTGATGATTTATATAGTTTTCATTGATATTCTCTGTGTTATGAAGTAATTGTCATTCTACAAGCTATGCCTTGAGGGTAATTCATGATGTAGAATATTGTTGATCATTCGTTCGGTTGAGGATTATTTATTCAATGGTACTTCTGAGTGAGATTTTTTATAGTTGTTTTCCTTGCCGGAACGATAAAATTCTTGTTAAACATTTCTGTGCATTTAAGGTTTCTTATTGTTAAATTTTCTTGTTTATTGTTGCTTTCATATATGATATGCACGAGGGGACATTCTGTGCTGAGTGATTATTTATTTATGCACGAGGGGACATTCTGTGCCGAGTGATTATTTAATTATGCACGAGGGGAAATTCTGTGCCGAGTGACTGTGAGGTTATACACGAGGGGACATTCCGTGCTGAGTGATCATTTATTTATGCACGAGGGGACATTCCGTGCCGAGTGGTTATTTATTTATGCATGAGGGGACATTTTGTGCCGAGTGATTTGTGAGGTTATAGCACGAGGGGACATGTCGTACCATTTCTGTTTACTTATCGGTTCAGCATTATTAATTCCGGTGGTTATTTTACACATCTCGGTTGTTATCTTATTTCTGCTATATCAGTGAATTTTTGCCCCTTATTCCCAGCATGTTCTTCCCCCCGTTGTTGTGTCTACTTTATTATTTCCTATAATTATTTCTTGTTACATTATTGAATTTCACAGGTGTTATTTGTTGCCGTGTCCTAGCCTCGTCACTACTTCGTCGAGGTTAGGCTCGGCACTTACTCAGTACATGGGGTCGGTTGTACTGATGCTACACTTGCACTTCTTTATGTTGTGCAGATTATAGCGCCGGACCCAGTGGATAGTGATTCAGGGAGTAGCCTTACGTCCATGGCGACACTGAGGTAGTCCTGTAGGCGTCCGCAGGCCTTGGCGTCTCCTCTTATTCTTTTTCTCTTTTCTGTCTTATCCTGTAATTCCAAGACAGTTGTATTCACTTATTTTAGACCATTTTATTTAGTGAAATCTTATACTGTTCGTGAGATTGTGATACCGGTTTTTGGGGTGTAATTGAGGAAGTTGTTATGAGGTTTATCGTTAAAGTTCTTGAATTTACTAGTCTTCCGCATTCTTTAGTTATATTTGCTCTAGTTATTGTTGTTATTTCAATTGTAAACAAGTAAACTTAATTAAACGTTGGCTTTTCTAGCGGGTTTAACGTTCGACACCATCACAGCCTGAATGTGAGAATATCGGGTCGTGACAAGTTGGTATCAGAGCTCTAGGTTTCTTAGGTATCACAATTCACGGACAAACTTGGTAGAGTCTGAGGGATCAGTACGGAGACGTCTGTACTTATCCCCAGAGGCTGTAAAGTTAGGAATAACTAGTAACTTCACTTTTCTTCTTCTCTGTCGTGCGATTAGAATTCTAAATGTTGATTGAGTTTCTATTCTATTCACTCGCAGATGGCGAGAACGCGTGCTTCCTCATCTAGCGATCAGCAGCCCGATCCTCCTGTTGCAGCTCCTACGAAGGGCCGAGGACGAGGCCGAGGCCGTGCTAGAGGCCGAGGCAGGGGCATGGCTCAGCCCAGAACAGTAGCCCCAGTAGAGGACACACAGGTAGACCTTTTCGGTGAGGTTCTTGCTCAGACGGTTCCAATGGGACCAGCTCAGGTCCCAGAGGGGTTCATTTCCACCCCGGTTCTTCAGGACGCTCTAGTCTGCTTAGTGGGACTTATGGAGGGCGTGGCTCAGGCGGGTCTTCTTCCTACTGCACCAGTCGTCTCTCAGGCTGGGGGACAGACCTAGACTCTTGCTACCCGCACATCAGAGCAGCTAGCTCCTCAGTTCCATACTCCGGCACCTCAGATAGTCGGAGTAGCTCAGCCGGGTAATGTGGCACCGGAAGTAGAGGGAGCAGCTATGTCATCAGATTTCCTATGGAGATTGGATCGGTTCACCAAGATATTTCCTACTACTTTTACTGGTGCACCATCAGAGGATCCCCAGGATTACTTGGACACTTGTTATGAGGTTCTTCGGAACCTGGGCATCGTAGAGTCCAATGGAGTTGATTTTGCCACATTTTGTCTTTCTGGCACCGCCAAGACTTGGTGGAGGGACTATTGTTTAACCAGACCAGCTGGGTTTGCACCTTTGACTTGGGCTCAGTTCTCCGAGTTGTTCTTGGGGAAGTTTCTTCCAGTTACTCAGAGGGAGGATCTTCGAAGGCAGTTTGAGCGCCTCCAGCAGGGATCGATGACTGTTATACAGTATGAGACCACGTTCATCACTCTGGCCCGACATGCTAACATGATACTCCCCACGGATCGAGAGAGAGTGAGGAGGTTTATTGAGGGTCTAGCTCAGCCTATCAGACTTTAGATGGCCTGAGAGACAGGCACTGATATCGCATTTCAGGATGCGGCCGATGTGGCCAGGCGTATTGAGATGGTCTTATCACAGGGCAGTGGCCAGGGGTCTGACAAGAGACCTCGTCATTTCGGCCGGTTCAGTGTTGCCTCCTCTGGAGGCAGAGATTCCTATGGCAGAGGTCATCCTCCTAGGACATTCCAGTCGGCACTTCAGGTATCCCGAAGTGCACCATCAGCTCCTATCAGTGCATCGCCGATTCAAGGCTTTTAGGGTGGTTATTCTTGTCGTCAAGGGCAGTTCCAGGGTCAGCATTCTCAGCAGCCAAGGTCTTGTTTCACTTGCAGTGGTACGGGGCACATTTCCAAGTTTTCCCCCGAGCTTCTAGTGGTGCCCAGTATCAGGGTTCCCGTGCTATGGTTCCTGCATCAGGTGCACCCCCACCCCCCTCAGCCAGCTAGGGGTGGAGGTCGAGGTGCCAGAGGTGGAGGTAAGACATTTAGAGGTGGAGGACAGGCGACGAGAGGTAGAGGTCATCCCGTAGTAGGTCGACCCAGAGATGTTTAGGTTGGAGGGGCTCCGCCCCGATGCTATGCTATTCCTTCCAGGCCTGAGGTTGAGGCCTCTGATGCAGTCATTACAGGTACGGTTTCAGTTTTTAGTAGAGATGCTTCAGTTTTGTTTGATCCGGGGTCTACATTCTCTTATGTGTCTTCATAATTTTCCCCTTATTTAAGTATGCCCCGTGATTCCCTGAGTACTTTTGTATCTGTGTGTACACCGGTGGGTGACCCTATTGTGGTAGATCGAGTTTACTGGTCGTGTATAGTGGTTATTGGAGGTCTGGAGACTCAGGTAGATCTTTTTTTTCTTGATATGGTTGACTTCAATGTTATTTTAGGATGGATTGGCTATCTCCCTATCATGTTATTCTGGACTGTCATGCCAAGACAGTGACCTTGGCCTTACCAGGAGTACCTCTTTGGAGTGGAGAGGGACTCCTAGTCATTCTTCCGGTAGAGTTATTTCTTATATGAAGGCTCGGAGCATGGTCGAGAAGGGTTGTTTGGACTATTTGGCCTATGTTCGTGATTCTAGTGCCGAGGTTCCTTCTATGGAGTTTGTGCCTGTGGTATGTGAGTTTCCAGAGGTATTCCCTGCTGACCTGCCAGGTATGCCACCCCACAGGGATATTGACTTTTGCATTGAGTTGGCCCCGGGCACTCAACCCATTTCTACTCCGTCGTATCGTATTGCCCTGCCAAAGTTGAAGGAGTTGAAGGATCAGTTGCAGGATTTGTTGGGTAAAGGCTTCATTAGGCCTAGTGTTTCTTCTTGGGGTGCCCCAGTGTTGTTCGTTAAGAAGAAGGATGACTCCATGAGGATATGCATTGACTACCGACAGTTGAACAAGGTTACTATTACGAATAAGTATACTTTGCCGAGGATTGATGATTTATTTGACCAGCTTCAGGGTGCTGCCGTGTTTTCCAAGATAGACTTGAGATCTGGGTACCATCATCTGAGGATTAGAGCGTCGGATTTCCCTAAGACAGCCTTTCGCACTCGGTATGGGCATTATGAGTTCTTGGTGATGTCATTTGGGTTGACAAATGCCCCCGCTGCTTTTATGGAGTTGATGAACCAAGTGTTCAAGCCCTATTTGGACTCGTTTGTTATAGTCTTCATTGATGATATTTTGGATTTACCCCTGTAGCCGAGAGGAGCATGAGAAGCACCTTCGAGTCGTCCTCCAGACTCTGAGGGATAGTCAGTTGTATGCCAAATTTTCCAAGTGTGTATTCTGGATGTGTTCGGTTGCATTTCTAGGCCATGTGGTATCATCATAGGGTATTCAGGTGGATCCCAAGAAGATTTCAGCAGTCAGAGGTTGGCCTAGACCCACCTCAACTATGGAGATTCGGAGCTTCTTGGGCTTAGTAGGTTATTATCGCCTATTTGTGGAGGGCTTTTCATCTATCGTAGCCCCGATGACAAGGTTGACCCAGAAGGGTGCCTAGTTCAGGTTGTCAGGTGAGTGTGAGGCGAGCTTTCAGAAGCTCAAGACGGCCTTGACCACGACACTGGTGTTAGTATTGCCCACAGGTTCAGGGCCATATACCGTGTATTGTGATGCTTCACGAGTTGGACTTGGTGCAGTGTTGATGCAGGATGGCAAGGTTATAGCCTATGCTTCACGTCAGTTGAAGGTTCATGAGAAGAACTATCCAGTTCATGATTTGGAGTTGGCAGCTATTGTTCATGCATTGAAGATTTGGAGACATTATCTGTATGGGGTGTCATGTGAGGTGTTCACAGATCATAAGAGCTTGCAGTATATGTTCAAGTAGAAAGAGTTGAATATGAGGCAGAGGAGATGGTTAGAGATGTTGAAGGATTATGACTTTACTATCTTATATCATCCGGGGAAGGCCAATGTAGTGGCCGATGCTTTGAGCCGGAAGTTAGCCAGCTTGGGTAGTCTTTCCTATCTATCAGTCTGAGAGCGACCGTTTGCTTTGGATGTTCAGGTTTTGGCAAACCGGTTTATGAGATTGGAGGCTTCTGAGAATGGCAGTATTTTGGCCCATACTGTGACCCGTTCCTCACTGTATGATCATATTCGGGCCAGGCAGTATGATGATCGTCATTTATGTGTTCTTAAAGATACGGTCCGACACTGGGGTGCCAAGCAAGTCACAGTTGATGATGCGGGAGTTCTGAGGATGCAGGGTCGTATTTGTGTACCCGATGTTGATGGTATTCGTGAGTTGATATTACAGGAGGCCCATAGTTCCCGGTATTCCATTCATCCGGGCGCCGCAAAAATGTACCAGGACTTACGGTAGCACTATTTGTGGCGGAGGATGAAGAAGGATATTGTAGCCTATGTAGCTCGGTGCTTGAACTGCCAACAGGTTAAGTACGAGCACCAGAGACCTAGTGGTTTGATGCAGCAGATTGAGCTTCTCGAGTGGAAGTGGGAGCATATCTTTTGGCCCATGTCACTGAATGGGTTTTGATGATTGACAAGTTGAACCAGGTCCATCAGAGCACACACATCTGAACGGAACAGTTGGCAAAAGAATTGTTCATGCATAGGAGATATCGGTGATTGTTGAGTATCAAAGAGCTAAAAGGATGTCTCCTAATACGAAAAGGTTGCAAACTGAGAAAGAAGATTGAAGTTGATTTCAGCAAGGACAGAAATAGAGAAGGAAGTTGCGTCATAGTCGAACTCGTATACCCAGGTAGAGTTGGATCAGAATTGAACCATGTACTCAACAACTGACTCTATAAATACTCAATGTATTACTATTGAAAGGGTTGACGCACAAAGACAAAAGTGAATCAAGTTCTGAAAAGCAAAGTTCCCAGGATATTTTGCAAACAGAAGTATTGTACGAAGGCTACAATTCAACTAGAAGAAACAGTTTCATCGTTTATGTATTGAGTCTAGTTGATTGTAGTAGGAGTTTTAATATTGTATCTTATCAGCTTTCTTAGAAGCAAATTGTAATAGGTACACATTGTTCAAGTTAGAGTTAGCTTGAAATCTGTAGAAATTAGCTAGAGGCTAGTTGATACAAAGAGGATTAGAGTTAGTCCTAGGATTACAAAAGAGTTTATTTTGTAAGTCCGTTTGGCTCAGAGTTTTTAGTGAAGTGTTTGAGCAAATCCTATTGAGGATTAGGTCGTGGTTTTTTCACCTTTTGAGCCAGGTGTTTTCCACGTAATAATATCTGTGTCTGTACTTTACTGATTTATTATTCTGCAACAGTAGAAAGTAGTACACCAAGAAGAACCAGGTTCTTCTTATTAGACAACACTCGAAAATTGGGGTACTGCACAATTAATTTATATTATTGTGTAGTATTGAAGTCTAAAACATCAATTGGTATCAGAGCAGGTTATCCTTGAAAAGGATAACACCTTGGAAAAAGATCAGGATGAATGCACCACCTAGGAACTAGGAAGGTCAATCAACCGCAAAGCCAACACTCTTCAATGGCCAGTACTATTCTTGGTGGAAAAATAGAGTGAGGACCATCTTATTGGAGAGGACTATGAACTATGGGACATAGTCACTGATGGACCCCTCGCAACAATGAAGAAGACTGCTGAAGGTGTATATGTACCTAAGACTAGGGATGACTGCACGACTGAAGATTTGAAGAAATGGGAGAAGAATGCCAAGGCCAAGAAATGGCTAGTACAGTAGAATCCAAAGCTGCATAACATCCAAGGAAATCTGGGACACTCTACAAGTAGCCATGAAGGAACACCTAAAGTTAAAAGGTCTAGAGGTACACTACTATACTTTTAGTATGAAAACTTCACTATGAAAGAAGGAGAGACTATTCAGAATATGTACACAAGGTTTACCACCTTGACCAATGAACTCAAGTCTCTTGGAAGAATCATACTTGAAGAAGACAAGGTAAAGAAGATCTTGACAAAGGTGTGGCCTATCTCCTGGGAAAGCAAGATCACTGCTATCCAGAAATCCAAAAATATGGCAACCCTTAGACTGGATGAGTTAATTGGAAATCTCACTGCTTATGAACTCAGAAAGCAAACCATGAAGATGGATGCCCCAAAGATGGAGAGAAGTCTAGCCCTGAGGATCTCTGAAGGAGAAGATCTGGAGGAGGATGGGATGGCCATGATCACCAAAGAATTTAGAAACTTTCTCATGAGGAAGAAGGGCATCTCTAGGGGAGGAAACTTCAACAAGGCAAAGGCACCAGAAAGGCCATCTAATAAGGGATGCTACAAGTGTGGAAAAACTGACCATCTCATCAAAAACGTCCCTCAGTGGGAAGTAGAATGGAGGAAGGAGATATATGAAAGAAAGAATAGGAAGAAGGAACTGGTCCAACCCAAGAAAACCACTACAAAGGCTATAGTTGCTGCTTGGGGGGAAAGTTCAGATGAAGAATCAGAAGATGGTGAGACAGAAGATCAGGCTCTCATGGCAATTGGAGAATCTGATCAGGAGACTTATGAAGAACTAGAGGTAAGTATCTCACAACTTAAAACTAAAATAAAGTTTTTATCTAAGAAGAAACTCTCTGAGTTGCTACTTGACTTCATAGATGATTCTGAGGAAACAACCAAAGAGAAGGATCAACTATCTAAATGTGTGCAATGCTAAAAGCAAAATGCATGGACCTGGAGATAAGGGTCATTGAAATCTGAAAAGAAAAACATTGTCTTGATGAACCAGGTCCATCCACTCGAAACTGAAATCCTAGAACTAAAAACTGAAAACTTAAAGTTAAAACTAGGATCCAGTAAAAAGGTGGTTTATCACTCTCATGCAATATTAAAAGAAGACTTAGAAAAACTAAAGGATAAAATGTATGCCAAAGATGAACAGGAAAAATCTCTCAAAGAAGAGCTTGGCAAAGTCAAACATGAATTTGATAGAACACACAAATGGAATATGTCTTCTGATGCATTAACTTGGCTCCAAGAGAATCACAGTAGCAACCGGAGAGGGCTTGTTTTTGGGAGTCAATTGCCTAACTGAGATCCCAAAAGCAAGTATCTCGCTCTCCTTGAAAATAAAATGTGCACCCATTGTGGGAAGACTGGCCACTATAAATATGAATGTGCTGTAAAAGAGCAGGCCAGTCAGAAAAATGAGAGATTCACTAAAAAGAAGAACTGGCTACCAAACTGGGCCAGAAAAAATCGGATTCATCCATTCTCTCATAGAAAAGGACCCAAACTAGTTTGGGTTCTTCAAACTAACCCCTGATTTCCTTTGGTAGGTACAAGTGAAGGGAAGCAGCCTAATTTGGTTTTTGGATAGTGACTGCTCTAAGCATATGACAGGGAACAAGGAATAGTTCTTTTCACTTGAAAACCTCAAAGGAGGAAATGTCTCCTTTGGAAACGGAAAGAAAGGTGAAATTATAGGGGTCGACAAGGTAGGTAAAGATGACACACGTTCAATTGAACATGTGCACCTGATAGATGGNACTTTTACTTCCACAAAATTTTTTGTGATCATTCTGCTTACTGACAAGATTGTTTTGCAGGGAAAGAGAATGAACAATATCTATGTCATTGACTTGTCCACACTGTCTGACAATGAACTCACTTGACTTAGTGTGTTGGACAGTGATCCCCTCCTGTGGCACAAAAGACTTGGTCATGCATGTCTGACTTAGCTTAACAAATTAGTCTCTAAGGACTTAGTGGTGGGACTCCCTAACATTAAGTTCAAGGAAGACAAAGTTGTGAGGCATGTGCAAGGGGGAAGCAGGTAAGATCCTCTTTCAAAAGTAAGAAAATGGTCAGTACCACCAGGTCGTTGGAACTGGTTCATCTGGATCTGTGTGGTCCAATGAGAACTCTAAGCAGAGGTGGTAAGAAATATGTGATGGTGTTAGTTGATGATTACTCAAGGTTCACGTGGACCATATTTCTGGCATCTAAGGATGAAGCATTTGATATGTTTATCACATTTGTTAAGAAAAATCAAAATCAGTTAGGACATCAACTAACATCAATAAGATCTGACCATAGGACTGAATTTGAAAATGCTAAGTTTCCTGAGTTCTGTGATAAACATGGTATCAATCACAACTTTTCTGCTCGTAGAACCCCACAGCAAAATGGGGTTGTGGAAAGAAACAATAGAACTCTTGAAGACATGGCAAGAACCATGCTTCTATCAAGCAAACTACCTCACAGCTTCTGGGCAGAAGCAATAAACACTGCATGATACATTGTCAATAGATGCATGACCAGACCTCTGGTAGAGAAAACTCTCTATGAATTACTTAAAGGGAGAAAGCCCAACATATCCCATCTTAGGGCTTTTGGATGCAAGTGTTATGTGCATAATAATGACAAATATTCTCTAGGAAAATTTGATCCCAGAAGTGATGAGGGAGTGTTCTTGGGATACTCAACACATAGCAAAGCTTATAAAATATACAATAAAAGAACTATGTGTGTAGAAGAAAGTGTACATGTTGTCTTTGATGAAACTAACACTCTTTCTGAGAGACAGGAACCAGAAGACGAGGAGCTTGGACTGGTAAGGAGCAATGACCACATTGAAGCACCTATGGAAGATGGAACAGGTGATGGACTAGGTCCAACAACCCCACGCAACACGACAGGGGGAACTCTACATCAAAATCATGGCCCTGATTTTGTTCCACAACTATAAGACAACATGGAACAATCCAGAAATGAACAACTACTACTCAAACCACACAGATATCAGAACTCTCACCCTCTTGAGAACATCATAATAGACTTGAGATCTGGAATCAAAACTAGATCCTCCTTGAAAAATTTGTGTGTGTTCGATGCATTTCTATCCTTGATTGAACCAAAGAACATTGTTGAAGCCCTGCAAGATGCTGACTGGGTAACTGCCATGCAAGAAGAGCTGAATCAATTTGAGAGGAGTCAAGTATGGCACTTGATACCCAGGCCACTAGACAAATCAGTAATTGGCACCAAGTGGGTCTTCAGAAACAAGCTCCATGAGGATGGAACTGTTACAAGAAATAAGGCAAAACTGGTTGTCCAAGGATATAGCCAAGAAGAGGGAATTGACTATGATTAGACCTTTGGCCCTGTGGCAAGATTAGAGGCAATCAGACTTCTTATAGAATTTGCTGCACATATGGAATTTATTCTCCATCAGATGGATGTTAAGAGTGCCTTTCTCAATGGATATTTGAAGGAAGATGTATTTTTCAAACAGCCTCCAGGTTTTGAAAGCAAAGATTCACCTGATCATGTATATAAACTTGACAAGGCTCTTTATGGTCTCAAACAAGCACCTAGAGCATGGTATGAGCGATTGTTAAAATTCCTGCTGGAACATGGGTACAAACGAGGCAAAATTGACAGTACTTTGTTCCTAAAGGAAAAGGGGAAGCATCTTCTGATTGTGCAAATATATGTTGATGATATCATATTTGGGGAAACTACTGAAAAGCTTAGCAAGGAATTTGCTACACTAATGGGGAGTGAATTTGAAATGAGTATGATGGGTGAGATAAACTTCTTCTTAGGCTTACAAATCAAACAAAACCCACATGGAACCATGATTCATCAACAAAAGTATGTGAAAGAACTTCTCAAGAAGTTCAAGATGGAGGATTCAAAGGAAATAGACACCCCCAAAGCCACAGCTACAAAATTGGATGTGGCTGAACCTGGTTCATCCGTTGATCAAAAGGTATACAGAGGAATGATTGGGTCTCTACTATATCTCACTGCCAGCAGACCAGAAATTGTGTTCAGCGTGGGACTATGTGCTAGGTTTCAGGCAAATCCAAAGGAGTCCCACCTTATTGTAGTGAAGAGAATTTTGAGATATTTGAAAGGCACCACTGATTTGTGCCTTTGGTATCCTAAAGGTAGTAATTTCGACCTTATAGGATATGTTGATTATGCAGGTTTCCTGGTTGACAGGAAAAGTACTTCAAGTATGGCTCACTTCTTTGGCTCTTGCCTTGTATCTTGGGCCACCAAGAAACAAAATTCAAAAGCTCTGTCTACTGCTGAGGCTGAATATGTGGCTGCAGCCTCTTGCTGTGCCCAGTTGCTTTGGATCAAGCAACAACTTCTAGACTTTGGTATAGATGTGGGTTGCATTCCTATTTACTATGATAACACTAGTGCAATTAGTATGACGAAGAACCCAGTTCATCACAAGAGTACTAAGCAAATAGATGTTAGGCACCATTTTCTGAGGGACAACTATGAGAAATGAATGATCTCAATCGAATTCTGTGCTACTGATCGTCAAATTGCTGATATATTTACCAAAGCACTGAGTAGGGAGCATTATGAGAGAAACATGCTTGAATTAGGGATGATTAAGATCACTAAATTGAAAAACAAAAACTGAAAATTTTGAAAACAAAATTTCAAGAAAATTCAAATTAGGTACTTAATCAAATTAATCATTGCTCTGTATTATGTCTTTATTTCCATACTCTTCTGCCATGTATTAATATGATTCCCTAGTTGCTAATGATGTTTCTCTACTTTCGTAAATTGAGGCAATTAACGGATTTTACCTGGATGAACCTGGTTCATCCATGCTGGTTCACATAACTGACAAGGTACGCTCTCATCTCCATACATGTATTAAGTCAAGTACAATCATACATGGGCAGGACTCTATCTATTTGTGGTTCGAATTCAATCCTCGTACTCACCCAAATAATGAATCAGTTTCAAGAAGTCCCATCTCACTTGATTAGCCTAGTTTTAGGGGGAAAGTAACTGTCCATTCAATGTCTAATCACTGACAATTCTAAATCGATTAGTATCCCACTTGAGTTAATAATCTTCCGTTGTAATCTCCCCTGCCATAAGTTATAAGAAGGCCATCATTAACCATTGTGCATAAAGCAACAGTAGAACCTTGTTCAACTCACTCAACTCACAATCTCTATTGCCACTTGTCTTTCTTCTCTCTAAACAATTCAAAATCATGTCGTCACCTTCACCAGCAAAGAGATTATGATGGAGGCAACTATGAATCAGACTCAAATTCACCCTCAATGTATAGTTCTGAGTCTCCAGAAAAGTCGACAACCCCAGAACACCCTACAATCCCAGAACCCACACCAAACCCTACCCGAGCCCCCAAGCCTCGTTGTGTAAAAGTTCTTGCACGCAAATCTTTGGCTTCTGGTTCAAGAGCCAAATTCTTGGAAGAATTACTGCATGCTGAAGAAGGCTCCAAACTAGAATCGTCCAATGAATCATTCAAATAAGCCAATGAAGATGAAGCACCTGGTTCAACCATGTTTTGTCACACCTCATTTTTCCACTACCCCGTATTAATGAAGGGTAGTAAGGGAGTTTGTCCAATTAAAGTGACATTATTCGATTTTGGGATTTATTTATTATTTCAGAGTCGCCACCCGGATTTTTGACGATGCTCCGGGACACCAATTTGTTTTGAAAATCCCAAATCGAGGAAGATTTGACTCCGTTTTGATTTGTGTGCGACCAGAAATCCGAGTAAGGAATTTTGTTAACGCGGGAGAAGGTATTAGGCATTCCCGAGTTCCGTGGTTCTAGTACGGTCGCTTAACTATTAATATTTGGCCTAATTATCTAATTGTTTACATGTTTTTAACCCATTGTGCATTCTTTAACCTTTGAAATTTAGCCGCTTTTGATAAGTATGAATTTATCTTGAAAACGAGTCACGGGAACGTGCACTCGTTATGCTTTTGTAAATGTTACAATTATGCCACATGAAATGCACCCGTAATTGTGACACGTGATTTTATTATAATTTGAAGTTTAAGGCGGGGACATGAGTTGCCGCGCCCGAGTGTAGATTACGTAGTCAAGACTATGGTCATGACGGTTTTATAATGCCTATTTGAGGCGATATTCGATTATTCTTTATTCTTTCCACTTGAAGGAGTATTTTTAATTTTAAAAGTCAATTAGGACGTTTATGGATTTATTTTGGACAAGTTACGTTCGCGTACACTTGTTGTTTTTGAGCACCTAGCAAACACGTCACATGAAATGCACCCGTGGTTGCTATGTACATTTATTAACATTTGAAGTTAAGGGTCGGGGGCATGAGTTGCCACTCCCGAGTGTAGTTTAGAGTAATTTTGAGGTAATCTTTGATTGCTTACTAAATTCTAATCTAAAGATGTATTTTTCTTCTACCTAGAGGATATGTTAGGGATTTATCTAAAATTGAGTTCACTAATCCTAAAAGACAAGATACTTGGGCTATGGCCGCATTTAGCCCCACATTATTATTTAACTCTTAGGACAGTCCTAGTTATGACTAGTTTATAGGGAGGTCACTAGTATAGGAAATTCGACTAAGTCTTAGTGATCCTTACTTTTCAGTTTGACGAGTAAATAGAAAGCATGATAATCAAATTACATATTCATTCAAATATAAATCTATGAACATTTCACAGAAGTTTTTTTTCTTTTAGTTTTTCCGTTTTTTAGACATCCTGAGCATGCATCTAAAACTTATTAATTTTATAAAAAAACGAATTGGCAAAATAAAAACATGCTACTTCTAGAAGTTTTATGATTTTTTTTTTTGGAGATCAAACCATATGCAGCTTCATTAATTCTGAAACAGTAGCCTTGCTAATTTAAAATAGCCTAATCCCACGCTTCTAATGGACTAAAGTTCATGTTTATACATCGATTTCGAAAATTACGGGGTGCGTAATGAACTAAAATTGCCTACTGATTCTACTCATTGCAACTCGACTGAAATAGGAATCACTATTATATATTTTTAATTTGACAGGCGTTTATACAGACTTCACGTGCGTTCTTTTAGAACAGATAGAATGTAAATTCAAGGTTTTCATGAACCTGAATCAAAACTGAAATTAAATGTCCAGTCCAGTCTTTAAATTACATTCCAATGAGAGCTAAAAAAGAAGGAAAAAAATACAGGGAATTACAGCTTGACTATTGCTATACATATTTCAGAAATAGAAGAAAACAAACATAAGGATCCCAACTGATTTTTGCCGACTTGAAATCCCTTAAGGCTTTACATTTAGGCATGCCTTCTGTTCGTAACCTGTAGAATACCCCGATTAATTGGGCATGGTGCCACTTATCAGGACCAAACTGACCATGAAGGGGTTAGTTTTAATCCTGACAGCACTTTCATTTAAATAATATCGGATGGCAGAATCATCTAAGCATTTTTTGAGAAGTTGAATATGACCATGAAAGGGTCAATTAAACTCAAGAATGCTATTTTTCACATTTTTAGACCTTCAGTCCATACTAATTCCTCAACTTGATTATTTAGACATTTTTAGGGGATAAGCTGATCATAAGAAAAGATTCAGATTCTTCCCTCTAAGGAGTCTTTTGATTATCCACTCTATATTTGTAAAGGGTGATTTTCAGCACCCTAAGCTACTGTTTACGCACTATCAAGGGGTGAATTAGACTATTACGAAGTCGAATTCATCTTACCTTAGTGCTAACATTAACATTACTCCAAGCCATGTAGAGTCTTTGATAATTTGGGTATTTTTAAAGGATGAATCTAACTATTCAAAGGTTTAGATTCCTCACCCTAATGCCATTCTTAATACGTACTTTATACCCTTTGGAGGGCAATTTTCAGCATCTTAAGTTGCTGTTTTGTGCACCAAAAAGGGGGTGAATTTGACTATCAATAAGTCAAATTCATCTANAATCTACCTTAGTGGTACTACTAATATAATTCTAGATTACATGAAACCTTGATTATTTAGGCATTTGTTAGAGGATGGACATGATCATTCAAAGGTTCAAATTCCTCACTCTAATGCCTTCTTTAATACATGCTTTATACCTCTTGAAGGGTGATTTCCAGCACCCTAAGCTGCTGTTCATGCACCATTAGAGGGGTGAATTTGACTATTAAAAAGTCAGATTCATCTACCCTAGTGCCAATATTCTAACCTATCTAGAGACTTGTTTGTTGCATCTCTTTATTGACCAAAGAGACTCAATTGAAAAGCATATTTCTGCACTATTATGGAAAGAATCTGACCATGAAGAAGGTCAAACTCAACATCCTAGTGCAGATTTTATACTAAATGGATTAACTCAAATTAGTATCAAGTAATACCCCAATGAATCTTAAACAATCTGAGAGAGAAAAACCAAAATAACTCCAAGGTTTTTAGATATCATACACATAGAGTATATATTCAGATTCCTTAATTAATGCTACTTTAAACTTATGGGTCAAGAACAGAGAAGAAGATTCAGCTTAGCATGATCTCAAAAAAATATAGCAAGCATGAAATATCCAACATCAAGTTAACACAAGTTCTGAATTTAACAATTTCATTTAAGGTTCTTGATTAAATACCTCTTTTGAAGAGAAAATAACAAGGATCCTGACCAAATAAAGGTCAGGTTGGCAGTAAAAGACAGCTAAGAGGAGAAAGATTCAGCAGCAACCAAAACAGATCAGCAACCAAGACCAAAACTGAACAGCCCCAGCAAGAATTCAAACCAAGAACTTCGAGTATAGGCACTTAAAGCTCTCAGAATCAGGATATCAAAGAAGAAATGGAAACTGAGAATCCCAACGATGCACTGATGAATTTTGTTCAAGATAAATAGCCAGATTTTCTCTTTTTTGTTTCCCTATGGATATTTAAAATTTTGCTTTTAGCAAGCAGTTGCTATTTTCTTTGTGTGTCCCCCCAGGTTTCAGCAGTCAGAAAAAATCCTTGAAATTGTGAAGAGAGAGTCCCTTTATAGGTATTTGGGAATGGGGTATATTTTAGAATATTCCTAATTTCAAAAGCTGTAAATAGTACATAATAGTACATAGGGCAGCTGTCAACCTTATCTTTTTGGACAGCTGTCCCTATTTTAGAATATTCTCACCTATTAAAGACCTTTCTACTCTTAAAAAATCTGATTTACTAAGTCTATATTACCTATTATACCCTTTGGAGCCCCTGAATTTACCATTGGGTAATCAAGGTTACTCACTTGGGTTATTACTTAACTCTAGTTAACTAACACTAGTTATGTCCTTTAGGTTGAAGACTTAAGAGTCTACCTAAGTTAGTTTCTAGGTTGAAGGAGTTGAAATAATTTAAATGTGAGACTAAGTTAATTTTTCTTAAACTTCAGTTAATTGGTCTTAGCTAGCTATCGGAGACTTAGGTCGACTAGGCTGTTAGCCTAGTTATCTTACCTTTTGACTAGGTCTACTAATTAAGAGTGATTAATCGCTTACTGCTTAATTAGCTCACTTGAATTGACTAATCATAAAAAAAGAACAGTAGTTAATTAAGGTAATGGGGTTAAACGATTTCAAATAGTGATTATCTAGCGATTATAGTTAACTAGCTTAGACTGAGTGACTGACTTTGATTTTAATTGAAGTCGCAAATCAACTAACTTGTTTTATGTATTAGGTATAATCAACTCCAATTAGATCCAGCATCAAAAAATAAACTAAGCAATCAGAGAGCGTTCAAATTTTTGAAGCAAAACTAAAAATTCAAATCTGAAAATTAACATCTTAACAAAACGTACAAAGTTATGACTGCGTACCTATCAATCCGATATCGGTAGGAAATCTAAAAACCAAATAAAGTTTCAAAGAAAATCAAATGCAAATCAACTTCTAATCAGTGAGCATTTATCACAGCAGTAGCAAATCAACTAGAGTCGACTGCATTATGTAAAATCAATAGACTATCAAGAAAGACTTTACGTGATCAATAACTCACAGCATATCAGGAGGCTAGAGCTAATTTTAGTATTTAGAACTATTATCTAAAATCAGTGTACGGGGGGTTTTTTTTTTTGAAAAGAAACAAGCTGAACGAGAAAGCAAACAAAACATGCAGCGATATTTATGTAGACTTTAAAAACTGCAGTCATGCATCTAAAACAAAGAGCCTATCAACTTATACACCCCGACTCCTAAGCTAGAAACCTAGAAAACTTGTTTAGTTAATTGCGGACCATGCGATAGAACATGATGAATTTAAAACGGATGAAGGAATAGCATATGCGCCCAAAACAGTCTAAACTAGGGAGGATATATTCTAAGGATTCCGAATTAATCAATCATGAACAAACAAATGAGGAGAAACAGTGATAAATAACAAAAGTAAAAACAACCATTAAATTGAAGGGTTCATTTTGTTATTAATCAGAAAAACACAAAGAAATAGAAAAGGGAGAGAGGGAATACCCGTTAAAATGCTTTTGCCGAAAAAAATGGAGGTTGTCGGACCTTGGCCAGACTTCCGGCGGGTTTGAAAATGGTTCAAACCCACATGAATAAATAGCTCTCATCAAGAGCTATTGACTCATGTAGGTTTGAGTCATTAAATGTTTGCGAATCGGCTAGAAGGCAAGAACTAGGTTTTCCGAGTTCTTAGATTTGAAATTACTCCGAATTGGTTGGTTGTTTGGGGAAACCAATGTTTGGATGGGGTTGGGGAGAGGAAGGAGATCCTCTAGGAGAAATTTGGGGCCGATTGGAGAAGCTCCGCCGCCAGAGGCGATTTCCAGCCGGCGGAGGAACGGTGGAACTACGGTTGTCGGTGGTGGAACTATGGTGGTCGGTGGTGGGGACGTCTAGTTTCTAAAGGGAGAAGGGAGAGAGATGAAGGGGTGGATAGGGTATTAGACTTAGGCAAATGAGGGGGTGGGGGTATTTAGAACAGTTATAAACTTAATGCGTGGTTAGTTTAGGACCGTTGGATCAAAAGGATCCAACGGCTGGGATTGAGGGTGAGTTAAACGAGGTCATTTTGGGGTTTGGGGATTGGCCGGGTGAGGGGGAAATTTGGGCTGGGCAGGTGGGGTGGTATAGAGAAATGTTTTGTGCCTGGGTACTTCTTGGCCCAGGTCTGATTTTAGGCTTAAATAGGCTAATTAAATTAACACTTTAAGAGAAGTTGTAGTATTTAGTTCTAACTTAATTTGTCTATTTGCATATTAATTAATTTTAATACTCCTAATTAAATCCATAAAAATGATTAATTTTGAGCAATTAGTTATCAAAACCATATTACATCAAATAATCATTACCCGTTTGTTATTTATTTTAAATAATTATCCATTATAAATGTATAATGATGTACCTAATTATGCAACCTTAATAATTTAAAAAAAATAAATTATGATTATGTAATGCAAAAACAATTCTCAAGTAACACTAAAAATCAATAAAAATTCATGAAATCAATTAATTTATTGAGATTTTTATAGGATGATATGGCGAGTAAAAATCACGTGATCACAGCTGCC
Source organism: Nicotiana undulata (assembly GCA_005239495.1). Classification (NCBI taxonomy): domain Eukaryota; kingdom Viridiplantae; phylum Streptophyta; class Magnoliopsida; order Solanales; family Solanaceae; genus Nicotiana; species Nicotiana undulata. Next base: position 30,694 of record ML285689.1, read on the forward strand.
CCTCTTTGCTCGAAAACACGAAGAGTTTTTGGGCAAAGACAAAGTGAGCAGCAATAAACGACTTTTACCCATTCGTATGTTCCATTGTGAAGCGTTTTTGAAAAGTTTGACCGAACCCATGCTTCAGAGGTTGCCTACATATCCTTGGCTATAAAGGAATCAGATCAGTGTAGTTCTGGAAGTTTTGGTAGCTGGGACTACTGAGTAACTGTGGTTTCGTTGCGGTCGCTGTTGTTACTGCTGCTGATCCCCTTATTACACCAAAGTAGCAAAAATGGAGAAGACTAAACAAAAACTATCAACTATGAGCTACAAGAGTCCTATCTATTGCTTTGCTGAAGCCTGATCTTGAATCTTGGATGCTTCTATACAAACTTGATCTGGATCTTGATGCTTGTTAGTTGTAGGCGCTGGTTCAAACTTCTTCAGCATTTCGGGTCAAGAAGGGGCTTACATGGCTTGTGACTTCAATTTGTCTTGAACAGTCTACATCATTTCCGCTTCTGCATCTTGGGTTTGTCTTCTTTTTTCTTCTTTTCTTTATTCTGAATTGAGACGTCTTCTTTTGGTCGTCTTGGATCCATTGTCCTAAAAATGCAATTTGTACAAAAATCAAAAAGCAAACGAACGAAATTTTCTGCCCCAGTTTTCACTATGAAAATTTCGTGAGTTATTGCAAGGAAATCTATACTACTTTATTATTGAAAGCGGTGAAAAACCGAGAACAGTACACCCGGAGTTATTGTAGACTAGGGAGTGGATACCTTATGCCTAAAAAGTAAAATCAACTAGGGATTGGAGACCCTATGTTGGAAAAGATCGGCAGGTTATGCTGTCGTCAAGAAAAGATCACCGGGTTATGCCGATGTCTGGGGGGAAGATCGACGGGTTATGCCGCTGCCAAGAGAGAGATCACCTGGTTATGCTGGTGTCCCGAAAGGTCAACAGGTTATGTTGTTGCTTGAGGAAAAGAGATCACTGGGTTATGCCAGCGTCAAGAAAATGATCAACAGGTTATGCTGTTGTCAGAGAAAAAGATCACCAGGTTATGCTGGTGTCTGGGAAGGTCAACAGGTTATGCTGTTGCCTGCGGAAAAGGAGATCACTGGGTTATGCCAGTGTCAGGATATGATCAACAGGTTATGCTGTTGTCA
>ML285694.1:1399-28067 GCA_005239495.1 Nicotiana undulata
TGGGATGAAGAGGAGAAGTTTGGGGGCCTGCTAGTTTCAATCAATGAGGTAGATGATTTTCGACATTGTATCAATACGTGTAATCTCACTGATTTGGGGTTCAAGGGCAACATATTCACTTGGTGGAATGGTAAGGCTGATGAGGAATGAATATTCAAGAGGCTTGATCGATGTTTTGCTAATTTGGAATTCCAGAACTTATTCCCAGCGTTTGAGGTCACACACTTAGCTAAAATGGGCTCAGATCATAGACCTATGTTGCTAAATTGTGACATTGAAAAGGGGCCTGTGAAGAAGTCATTTAGATTCTTGAATTTATGGGTTAAACATGAGACATTTAAAGCAATAGTGAAGGAGAACTGGCACGTTGAGTTTCATGCCAATCATTTTGTGATGTTCAATGCCAAACTAAAGAAAGTGAAGAAGGCTCTTTCTACATGGAGCAAAGATACATATGGGGACATCTTTATACGACTGACCAGCCTAGAAGAAGTTGTAAAAGTGCACGAGGATCAGTTTGAATCCTTCCCTAGTCTTATTGCCTAAGAAGAAGGAGGTGATCCCTTTCTCAGACATGCAACCTATAAGCCTTAGCAATGTTTCCAACAAAATCATCTCAAGGGTCATCCATGAAAGGTTAGTAGGTCTTCTTCCTAATATAATATCTAAGGAGCAAGCAGGATTTGTCAAAGGTAGGAGCATTGTAGAGAATGTGTTTCTTACTCAAGAGATCATAACTGACATTAGGTTATTGACTAAGGCTGGACCTAATGTAGTGCTAAAACTAGACATGGCAAAGGCATATGATAGGCTTTCTTGGCTATTCTTGACTAAAGTGTTGAAGTAAATGGGATTTGATGAGAAGTTCATAGGAATGGTATTTGGTGTGGTGTCAAACAAATGGTATTCTATGCTCGTAAATGGTCAGGCCTATGGTTTCTTTAAATCAACTAGAGGCGTGAAGCAAGGAGACCCCTTGTCCCTTACTTTGTTCATATTGGCTGCTGAAGCATTGTCCAGGGGCTTGAATGCTTTACATTTGAATCAGTACTTTAGGGGATTTGGTATGCTAAAATGGAGTCCCAAAATCAATCACTTGGCATATGCGGATGACACAATCATATGTAGCTCATCTGATGAAATTTCATTGAGGTTCATAATGCAAGTACTAGGAGCCTATGAAGATGCATCGGGGCAGATGGTTAACAAGGGAAAATCAGCATTGTATATGCATCACCTGGTGGATTTAGCTGTGGTGACAAGGGTGGAGAGGACTACTGGAATTGCTAGAAAAGACTTCCCATTCACATACTTGGGTTGTCCTATTTTTTATGCACGAAGGAAGATGGAATATTATAAAGATTTGATTACAAAAGTGATGGACAAACTACAAGGATGGAAAGGAAAGTTACTCTCAATTGGAGGAAGGGCTATATTGATCTCGCATGTTTTGAAAAGCATGCCCATACATTTACTTTCACTTGTTAATCCCTCTCAAAATGTTATAAAGAAGTTGCACAAGATCTTTGCTCAATTATTTTGGAGTAGCATAATTGGAGGTACTAGTAGGCATTGGTCCTCATGGAACTCTCTATGTATGCCGTGTGAGTATGGAGGTATTGGCTTTCATTCTCTCCATGATGTTTCAAAGGCCCTATTTTGTAAATTGTGGTGGAATTATAGGACAAAGCCAAGCCTATGGAGTTCATTCATGAGCCAAAAATATTGTAAGAAGCTAAATTCAATAATTGTTCCTTGGAGGGAAGGGTCACACATTTGGAGAAAAATGTTGCAATGTAGGGATGCCATAGAACACCAAATCACATGGCACCCTAAGATGGGATCCTCACTCTTTTGGTTTGATAATTGGATTTGGTATAGATGAAACAATACATAATGTATATGATGTCGTGGAGGATGGAATGTGGAATGTAGAGAAATTATTGGAGGCTCTACCAGTGGAGTTTTCTACTCATATCCTGGAGTTAATAAAGCCTCCAGTAATGGAAAATGTGGTATATGTGTCGTATTGGATGTTGGAGACAAGGGGGAATTTCAGTGTGAAGTCAACATGGAACTATGTGAGGAGAAGAAGTGATACTAGACTTGCTTACAAAAATATTTGGGTGGAAGGTTTTCCATTCAAAATGCCTTTTTCATGTGGAATGTGTGGAGAGCAAAGTTACCATTACATGATTTCTTGAGGAGGTTAGGGTACTTAATGCCCTCTAGATGTTGGTGTTGTAGTGAGCCCAAGGAAGAGTCATTATCCCATTTGTTCTTTACTTCTCATGCTGCCAAGGTTGTGTGGAAATATTTCCTCTCTAGGGCTGGAATAAGGGTGGAAGATCTCACTATGCATCAAGCAATTACGAGGTGCTGGACAGTGAATGTGGTGTCAAGAATCAAGCCTATAATGCAAGCATTACCATCTTGTATTGTGTGGGAATTATGGAAGAGAAGGAATAGCTGCAAGTATGGGGATGCAGTGTCCATTAGTAGGGTGATCTATCAAGTTTCTTCATCTCTACAAGCTCTTGTGAAAGTAAGGAAGCCTGGCCTCAAAAATGTACCTCACAATTGGCTTGACCTACTGGATATACTAGAAAAATTCACTCCTAAGTTGAGCTATGCAAAGATTGTGTGGGAAATGCCTAACGAGGGGTGGTTGAAGGTGAATACTGATGGTGCTTCTAGGGGTAACCCAAGTAGGAGCTCAATAGGATTATGTGTTAGGGATGATCATGGAGATGTGGTGTACGCACTGGGCAAGGGGATTGGGGAAACAATAAACACAATTGCTGAAGCTGTGGCAATTCTCGAAGCCTTAAAGGTATGCGATGAACGTAACTATCATAACGTGTGGATACAAACTGATTCATTGTTGCTGAAGAACGTAATGGAAAAGGAATAGAAGCCACCATGGTGTATAGTTGACAAGATGGAGGAGATTTGGCAGAACAGGGACAGGGGTAATTACAAGGTATCCCATGTGTTTAGGGAAGGTAACAAACTCGCGGACCATCTTGCTAATTATGCCTTGGATGAGGGGGACTTTGAATGCCATGGCTACTGGGATTTGGATGTGAAAGGGAGGACAATTGTGAATGAAGATAAACACCAATGGCCTTATTTAAGGGTGAAGGTAGCAAAGAATTAGGAAGCAAGGGGATAAGGTGGAGATGGAACAAGAGATGACACTAGACCTTCATGTACAAGTCCTTATGGAGGAGTACATGGTGGTTAAGTTTTTTACTAACCGTGTGTTCTTTTTTGCAGGATCTTATGTGCTCATAACCTACCTCCAACTACGACCTCTATGGGTGGTATTAGTACTCAGTAGTCATTCCCTTGAGGAAGGAAATGTGGTAGGCACAAATGTGAGCATTAGCTACTGGAAAGAGCCAAAGGGTGACATCCTCACATGTTGGATTTGGCATGACATTAAGGAAAAGTTAGGGGCTTCATGGGCCTGGTCCTTGATGCAACACGACTATATGCCAAGTGAGGAATCATCCAAGGCAAGGATACTAACAAGAGACAAAGGGGCATCATACGAACTGGGAGTTAAAATTTGCATCGCTGCAATGACATTGACCCAGGCATGCCTTGATTGGAAGAGAGACAAGGGCTCATACAATAATAAATGGGATAACACCCTAGCAAGTCAAGTGTCTACACCCTCTAAGGAGTATAATGACCCACTGCAAGGAAGAACTAAACTACGGCAGGCAACCAAAATGGGAGATAAAAACCATCCCAGTTCTGGTTCGTTGGAAAAGCACTGGATCGTTGGTGTTATCACAGCAGCCACGCTCCATACGCCTGGTGAATTATATGGTCATGAAGAGGAGGACACATGCGACATACAAGGATAAAGATGCACGAAAGAGTTGCGACAATGAGCATTGTCTTATACTTGGAAAATGGATGCTCAATCACATAGAATGGAGGCAGTGTTTTTTGTGATACACAATGAAGAATACACATATGTTGCACGACTGGGCAGTACTTACCGTTCTTATAATTTGCTAGTTTTCAAATGTAGTTCAATCATTTTAGTTAATAGACTCAATTGTGATACTAATATTGGGCTTCTTAAGCTTAATATTGGTAATATGATCCTATGTATAGTTATCACACATTAAAGTCTCACTCCTTGTGAGATAACTCTGGATGTTGTTTGTCTTATGTTTCATTATATATAAAAACTAGCCCTAGGCCTTGCCTAGTGGATTACTAAAAAAAATGCTAAAGGAACTAACTTTATTGAAAAATATAATTTTTCCTAAATTTTCTCAAAAAAAGTGAAAACCCGACCCCGGGCCTGCTTGGTCTAAACTCGGGGTTCGGACCAAATTACGTTTACCCATTCACTCACGAACCCAAATATACAATTAATTTCGAAATCCGACCTCAATTCGAAGTAAATATTCGATTTTTATAAAATTCCCTAATTCTACCCAAACCCTCAATTTTTACCATGAAAATTCTTAGTTTTTTATTTAAAAGTGATGAAAAATAATGGGTAATTAAAGGAGTCAAGTTTAGAATTGATTACCTATGACTTGAGGATGATATTTGGTGAAGAAATTCATTCCTAGGGCTGTGGGGTTCGAAAGTTTGAAGAAGAAGAAGTCTACCCGTTTTGTATTTATTTTTCTGCCAGCTATTCTGTCTCGTTTCTCATGCCAAACGATCCCTAAACTCGATTTTCTTGTGTCCAATGGATTCCTTGTGACATTATATTAAATTTAGGCTTTTGAATCACTCAATTTGACCTTATAATGAAGGAGATATGTAGGTTTTAAGATTTGCAAATAGTGCAGATTTTTAATACGCCGTCAGGGGCAAATTCGTAATTAACCAGAAAAATCTGGGCAACCTTGGTAAAATGGCCATAAAATCTCCATGCGATGTCCAAATTCGATGATTCTTTTTGCTACGGGTCCGTAATTATGATACAGATCTAATAATTCATTCAAAACATAAATTGGGGCTCATTTGTTCAATATGATATCATTTATGCTTGAAGAAACGACGTCGAAGCATAAGAAAGAACGAGCGCAATACAACCCAAACCTATTTGAAACACACCCGAGCCCTCAGGGCTCTAAATAAAACATGCACGCAAGTATAAAAGCATAATATGGACTTTCTCCTTCGACCAAATCATGAAAATAACATGTAAAACAACGAATTAAACCACAAAACTCATTATTTTCCTCAAGAACACTTATAGTTCATAACTTTTCAACCGGATGTCCGAATCACGTCAAACGAACTCCGTATTTCACCATATTTTACTGCAGACCTTCCGGGATCTTCGGAACACAGATTTGAGTCTGTTTACTCAAATTGTTGACTCAAGTCAACTAAAACCAAATTTTGTAATTCTAAAAATTATTGTTTCTTATATTTTAACATAGAAGCTTTCCGGTTTCACGCCCGGACTGTGCACACAAATCGAGGTAGTTAAAATTAATCTTTTTATGGCTAATAAGCCTGAACGGAGTCTAAATTCATAAATTGACCCTTTGGGTCATCACAATCTCCACCTCTAAAACAAATGTTCGTCCTCGAACGGACATATTAGATTACCTGAATTTACAAACAAGTGTGATATTTACTCTGCATGTTCGACTCGGACTCCCAAGTAGCTGCCTCAACGGGCTGACCATTCCACTGCACTCGAACTGAAGGATAACTCTTAGACCTCAATTGACGAACCTACCAATCCAAAATAGCTACCGGCTCCTCCTTATAAGTCAAGTCTTTGTCCCACTGGACAAAGCTGAAATCTAACACGTGGACGGGTCACCATGATATTTTCGGAGCATAAACACGTGGAATACCGGATGAACTGAGGATAACCCTTGAGGCAACGCAAGTCTATAAGCCACCTCCCCCACTTTATCAAGAATCTCAAACGACCTGATATACCTAGGGCTCAACTTACCCTTCTTTCCAAACCTCATAACACCCTTCATGGGCGACACACGAAGCAATACTCTCTCTCCAACCATGAATGCTACATCACGAGCCTTACGATCAGCATAACTCTTCTGCCTAGACTGATCTGCATGAAGTCTCTCCCGAATAAATAATTCAGCCAACCGCTCTGAAGTATAAGCACTTCCCACATGAATGAAATGTGCTGATTTAGTTATCCTATCCATAACAACCAAAACTGCATCAAATTTCATCTGAGTCTGTGGGAGTCCAACAACGAAGTCCATAGTGATACGCTCCCACTTCCACTCAGAAATCTCTATCTGCTGAAGCAAACCACAAAGTCTCTGATGTTCATACTTTACCTACTGACCATTTAAGCAACGAGCCACGTACGCCACAATGTACTTTTTCATCCTTCTCCACCAATAATGGGGTCTCAAAGCTTGGTACATTTTAGCTGCCCCTGGGTGAATAGAATACTTAGAACTGTGAGCCTCCTCAAGGATCAACTCACGAAGGCCATCAACATTGGGCACACATAACTGACCATGTATCCTCAAAAAACCATCATCTCCAACTATAACCTAATTGGCATCACCGTGCCGAACTGTGTCCCTAAGAACAACCAAATTTGGGTCACCATCATGCCGCTTCCGGATATGCTCGATTAGATAAGACCGAGCGACTGTACAAGCTAGAACACTGTTGTGGGAATGTCCAACCTCACGAATTGATTAGCCAACGTCTAAATGTCTGAAGCCAACGGTCTCTCACCGACTGGAATATACGCAAGGCTTCCCATACTCACCGCCTCTATTTTCTTAGTGGTTGTTCATAGAAAATTGCGAAATTATCAACAGCTTCATGTTAACAATAATCCCCTTTCAACCTTCACAATACTGATGACGAGGTGCGATTCATGAAGACCTCATAATTATATACCCGACTTAACGTGTCTCATTTAATTCCACATGGGCGTCACATACCTCGTAGGTCAAAGCTCAATAATTATGACACGGATTTGGAAAATTATACACAGTTAATTAATTAGTTTATTTCTCTAGTTATTAATTTAATTATTATTAGTATTACTTTTATTATCATTATTTATTCATTTATTATTATGATCATTATTATTTTATACATAAATTTATGAATAAGCCTAACAGGCATGACTCCCTACCAGTACTATAGTAAAGTTTTAATTCACAAGGGAGACTTTAAACACAAGAATTTCCATCACAAGGACCTCGTCCCTACATAAATTCCACCGCGGCTCGTAGCCCGATTTAAACATACCAAATCATATCAAAATACAAGGATCTCGCCCTCAGTTCGGAATCATAAGTAATATGCAGTTCGTTAAACATAATTGCAACATGTAATGATAGACATAGCTATCTCCATAGAATTTCTCAATACTAGTGTTCTCACAAGTAGATTTTTGAGTTACGAAGCTCACCCGAGAGTAGAGCATATTAGAAGAACTTTATTAGTTATGTATAACCGTATTAAGTTCGGGAAATCATCACTTTATAATAATTAGAGATTGTTCTTGTAATGACGTCATTTAATGTAACGACCTCAGCCCTACCATAGAAAATATACCAATAGGCTGGGTCTCTACCTCTAGGAGTCTGACCTCCACCTTCGACATGTAAGTTGAGTTGTAACTGCACTGGGGCACGTAGCTTGAGTGTTCTGATGAAATATGACTCTCCCAAGTCAAGGACAATTTCTATCACTAACCGAAATGAAGTACAACATGCCCTGAGTCGTCCAAAATTTTACAATCATATTTGAGTCCTTTAATGAGTCTGTGAACTTGTTCTCTGCTGTATGAACCAAAGTAGGAGTGTGACGGGCTGACTTATCGAACCTGGTAGCATGTTCTAACATCGTCATATGACCTGTAGCAAACGCTCAAACTTTATGCCCCCGCATTATGGAGGGTCCGAGAAGCAAATTCTTTCAAAAGCATTTATGAGAACTAAGTCAAACAGTTGATGTTGCACTGGCTAGTCGTCCTCTTCGTGGGCTTGCCTCAACCACCGGTGACCAATTTCTCCTTTACCATGTTGTCTCAATACTGCTGAGCTACCCCATTTATTCATGTACTTTTCGTTATTCCCTAGTGGTAACTCTTATTCTTAGTGATGCACAACGATCCCACAAGTAAAGCTTTATACAGATAATTTTTGGCACGAACCATATAGTCTAGAAGCTTGTCAACCACTGTACTCCCTTTGGAGCACCCCAAAATCCGCAACCGTGACTTCCACACTGAGTAAACCTTCTGTAGATCTAAAGTTGTTATATAACTCCTTTGGTACTGAGGTATATGGTTATTAAGAAGACAAACACACCGCAATCCTTAGCTTTATCTCTTGCAAAAATCTCAGGCCTTATACCTTTCAAGCCAAAATCGATATAACACATGACCCCACAATCTATTCCTTGACAGTGGACTTCTCCACATGGCACGAAGTCATAGGTCACAATACCTGGCAATCCAAAATGTTAAATTTCACAGCTCATATAATTCAACCCCGTTGCTTCCAACTATTCCCTTGTTATGCAGTACCGTAGTAACTATGAATCCTTCTGGGATACGGGCTAGTCCAAAATGCACCGACTGAGCTAGAACCCCCGCGTCTAGATCTATTTGAAACTGTACAATAGGTGATGATGTTCGAGCTTTAGTCTGAGCTCTGCTTCTATCTCTTCCCCTGATCATAGTTGTCATTGGGGCTCCATCTCTTGTCCGTTTGTAGACGCTTTGCGTGTTGTCGAGATTTGTGAGAGGACAAGAATAGATAAGTTCAATCATCGTTGGTAGAATAAATTCGCACGATAGAATAGAACAGAAGTGAGATTGTTCGTAAATCAAAGTACATACGTCTCCGTACCGATCCTTCAGACTCTACTAAGCTTGTTCGTGAACTGTGAGACCTAAGTAAACATAGTGCTATGATACTAACTTGTCACGACCCAAATTCCCAACCTCAGGGATCATGATGGCGCCTAACACCACACTTGTTAGGCAAGCCAATGTTAGAAATCGATTAGCTAATTTCCTTGATTAATTACTTGAGCATAAATAAATAAATTTCAATTGAACCTAATTAAAACAGTTCCCAACAAAATAAAATGATAACAATAGCCATTTAAATAGAACAAATCACGAACTAATTATGTAAACAACTCTAAGACTACCCCAGAGTCTGGTGTCACAATTCACGAACTACTAAAGAATACTACAAATACTGGGCTGAAAGAAATAGTGTAATTGTTCTGAATATACTAATTTTTTTTATAAAAATAGGGGAAGACTCTCAGGATTTGCGAACGCCGACAGAGGTATATCCGAATAGATAGATGGATGTTCTAAAAATCTCTACTGCTGGCTAGTACCTGGATCTGCACAAAAGAGTGCAGAGTGTAGTATCAGTACAACCGACCCCATGTACGGAGTAAGTGCCGAGCCTAACCTCGGCGAAGTAGTGACAAGGCTAAGGCGGGGCTTTAACGATAAACCTGTGATATTAATATATGTACGATAACACAATAAAATAATTATGCACGAACAAGAAAATATATCTGAGACAATAATTATAAAACAAGAAGAAAATCTAAACACATCAATTCAAATACTGCATCAATAATAAAATAACACAACCGCCTCTTTCAGGCCTCAACTATAACCAAATCCTCAAAATTTCCAAGTTCTTCAAGCTTTATCTTTGAATAAAAGTAGCACCAAAATATGAAAATAGTACTATAAAATAGAAAGTTTCAAATCTTTGTCTTCCTAAAAACAAAACAGTAAAAATAGTCATTTAGCTTTTCAAAACTATGATTCTCTTTTTCTTGAAAAAATTCAGTAAAATATAAATGTAAATATCCTCCCTTATGAGTGTCATATATTTATATTCTCCCTGTCCGCCCTTATCGCAGTCATATATATATATATATATATATTTCTCATGTCCACCCTTATCACAGTCATATATATTTATTTCTCCTGTCCACCCTTATCACAATCATATATATTTGTTTCTCCTATCCACCCTTATCACAGTCATATATATTCATTTATTTATTTTGACTTTCACAATTCAGGCCAAGCCTTTCACAATACTATTATTTCCCCAATTTCAAACAGAAGATCATATACCTCAAAAAATTTAACCAATAACATTTCACAATAAAGCCAACCAGAATATAAGTAAACACCGTAACGCTGTCAATCTAGCTCAGTCTTTATATACTATGATAAACTCAAGAGAACAACCAACATCTTTAACACACTTACAACAACCATTGGAAATAACTCAATGAAACCCAATAAACACGCGAACCTCAACAATTATAAATAATAAACTGATTTTTTCTTATAACCTCATCAATAACCTCTCAACCATGAAATTAACAAGAATATCAAAATATATATATTTATTTCATAAAAACAATACCAAACCTCTCAACCATGTTTATATGACAAGGGAACCAGCTCAAACAACCAATACTCTTTCCAAATAGTCACAACGATAACTAACAACAATTCAACAAGGCCAAATAGTCATAGAAACAATAATGAACATGTAACAGTTAAAACAATGATCAAATAAGTGGGAACGGGAAAGGGGATCATGTTTAACAAACGATTTGGGTGGTGCATAGATACTCGTCACCACACCTATACACCACACCCATGCAATTCACGTAGCAAACAAGTGGGGAGTCCTATTCCCTCAAGCTAAAGTTAGGCGAAACACTTATCTCAATTCTGCAGGCCACTCACAGCTCAATTATTGTTTTTCCTTTTGAATTCACCTCTAAATTGCTCGAACCTAATAAAAATTAACTTAATATCATTAACTAATGCTAAAGGAACTAACTTTATTGAAAAATATAATTTTTCCTAAGTTTTCTCAAGAAAGTGAAAACTCGACCCCGGGCCCGCTTGGTCTAAACTCGGGGTTCAGACCAAATTACGTTTACACATTCACCCACGAACCCAAATATATAATTAGTTTCGAAATCCGAACTCAATTCGAGGTAAAGAATCGATTTTTATAAAATTCCCTAATTCTACTCAAAACCTAAATTTTTACCATGAAAATTCTTAGTTTTTGATTTAAAAGTGATGAAAAATAATGGGTAATTGAAGGAGTAAAGTTTAGAATTTATTACCTATGACTTGGGGATGATATTTGGTGAAGAAATTCGTTCCTAGGGCTGTGGGGTTCGAAAATTTGAACAAGTAGAAGTCTACCCGTTTTTTTATTTATTTTTCTGTCAGCTATTTTGTCTCGTTTCTCGTGCCAAACAATCCCTAAACTCAATTTTCTTGTGTCCAATAGATTCCTTGTTAAATTCTATTGAATTTAGGCTTTTGAATCACTCCATTTGACCTTATAATGAAAGAGATATGTAGGTTTTAAGATTTGCAAATAGTGCAGGTTTTTAATATGCCGTCAGGGGCAAATTCGTAATTAACCAAAAATATCTGGGCAACCTTGGTAAAATTGCCATAAAATCCTCTTACGATTCCAAATTCGATGATTCTTTTTTGCTACGGATACGGATCTAATACTTCATTTAAAACATAAATCGGAGCTCATTTGTTCAATATGATATCATTTATGCTTGAAGAAACGACGTCAAAGCATAAGAAAGAACGAGCGCAACACAACCCAAACCTATTTGAAACACACCCGAGCCCTCGGGGCTCTAAATCAAACATGCACGCAAGTTTAAAAGCATAATATGGACTTTCTCCTTCGATCAAATCATGAAAATAACATGTAAAACATTGAATTAAACCTCAAAACTCATTATTTTCCTCAAGCACACTTATAGTTCATAAGTTTTCAACCGGATATCCGAATCACGTCAAACGAACTCCGTATTTCACCAAATTTCACAGGCAAGGCCTGAATATCATAACAAATCAGTACCGGCCTCCGGAATCAAAATACGGGCCCGATACCAATGACTTCAAACATAAATTCTTTCCATTATTTCATAAATATTTCAGCAAAACAACTTTCAAAAATTGATTTCTAAGGCTTGGGACCTCGGATTTTATTTCCGGGCATACGCCCGGGTCCCATATTTTATTGCGGACCTTCCGGGATCTTCGGAACACAGACTTGAGTGTGTTTATTCAAAATGTTCACTAAAGTCAACTAAAACAAAATTTTGTAATTCTAAAAATTATTGTTTCTTATATTTTAAAAATAAAAGTTTTCCGGTTTCACGTCCGGACTGTGCACACAAATTGAGGTAGTTAAAATTAATCTTTTTATGGCTAATAAGCTTAGAACAGAGTCTAAATTCATAAAATGACCCATTGGGTCATCATAATACGATAAATGAAGGCGTGAAACAAGTACAATCATGTGACAAATAAAGGCATGTAACAAGTGAAAACATATCTATCAAGTAGGAGCATGTATCAAGTAAGAACACTTAACAAGTAAAAGTATGAAATAAGCAAAGACATAGTATAACTAAATACATGAGATAAACTAGCCCACTCCGCATATTTAAACCCATGACAATGATATACACTCATCAGCTTGTATATACATCGTCCCCACAATGAGATCACATAGCATAGACTAATCACGTCCTAATTTCCTCAAATCAAGGTTAATCACAATACTTACCTCTTTTGGGAAGAAAATCGACAATCCAACACAATGTTTCACTTATAACAAGTCTCCAAACCACTTGAATCTAGTCGAATAGTGCCCAAATAAGTCAAAACAAACTTTAAAAACTACCATAATATAAAAAAATATTTTATCTTTAACATATTTTGAAAATTCAACAAAAGGTCAACTGGGCCCACTTGGTCAAAATCAAAAATCAAGATCACATCGCGATTACCCATTCATCCCCAAGTGCAAATATATGATTTATTTCGAGATACGACCTCAAATTGAGGTCTAAATCTCTAAAATACAAAATCCAAATTCTTACCCAAAAACTATATTTCTCTCTACGAACTATTAGATTTAAGGATGAATATCTTTAAAAAGTTATAGAAATTAATCAAAAACAAGTTAAAGTTCCTAACCTATAAAGTTGGGATGAAAATCTCTTGAAAATTCGCTTTACTAGAAGTTTTGATCTCAAAAATGGAATAAAGTGAGTTAAAACACGAAACCCTTACTTTTACCTACCGGATGTCACATTTGTGAACTGTTGTTTGCAAATGCCGACATCACAAATGTAGTCACTTATCTCGCAATTACAAACTAGCATTAGTGCAAATATTGCATTTGAAACCAGGTCATCGCAATTGCAAACATCCCAAATGCGGCTCAAACATCGCAAACCGATACTCCCCCAAGTCGAGCTCCTTCGCAAATACGAGCCAACATTCGCATATGCGGGCCTTGCATTTGAGGGAAGTGCTTTTCAATTGAGAAACTATTTGAGCTATTCCTAAATCGCGCTAATGCGAGCCTTGTATTTGCGATGTTTCCTTTCCAATTACGAGGACAACAACACTAACAAATCTCATGCCTTACAAAATAGCCCGAAACTCACCCGAGCCCGTCTGGCCCCATATAAACATCCAAAAAAGTCTACTAACATCGTACGAATTTGCACGCAATCTCAAAACACTAAAATAACATCAAAAATTAAGAATCAAGCATCAACACCGAAAGATTTCAAAGTCAAATTTTTAACTATTCACAATAAGATGCGAAATGGTCTTGGTCACCTGGGACCCAACCAAACATGCATACAAGTCCAAAATTATCATACGAACATACTGGAATTGTCAAAACACCGATTCGAAGTTGTTTACCAATAATGTTAATATGGTCAACTCCAACCATTTTAAAGTGCAAAAATCATGTTTTCTTTGTAAAATCTCATTTAAACTTTCCGAAAATCAAAATGGACCATGCACACAAGTCAATAATCATCAAATTAGTGCATTCAAAGTCTTAAAACAATGAAACAAAAAGCTAGAACTTAAAACGACTTATCGGGTCATTACATTCTCCACACATAAAGAAAATATTCGTCCTTGAACGGACATAGAAATGTACCTAAACTGGTAAAGAGATGCGGATATCTACTCCTCATATCAGACTCAGAATCCCACCTAGCCTCATGTGTCGGTTGACCTTTCCAAAGAACTTTTGTGGAAGAAATATCCTTAGATCTCAACTTTCCAACCTGCCACTCGAGAATAACTACCAGCTCTTTTTCATAAGTCAAATCCTCATCAAGCAGCACTATGCCGAAGTTCACTACATGCGACATGTCTTCATGATACTTCCGAAGCATATAAACATAAAATACTAGATGTACCCTTGCTAGGCTAGGAGGCAATGCAATCCTATAAGCAACCTCCCTAACTCTCTCTAACACCTCAAACGGGCTAATAAATCTCATGCTAAACTTGCCCTTTTTCCTAAATCCCATCACGACCTTCTTAGGCGAAACTTTCAAAAGTACCTTCTTGCCCTCCATATAAGAAACATCACGTACCTTTTTGTCCGTGTAACTCTTCTGCCTATTTTGCATTGTCCGAAGGTGATCCTGAATCAACTTTAACTTATATAAGTCTCACGAACCATGTTTGTACCCAACATCGTAGCCTCATCAGGCTCAAACCAACCAATAGGAGCACGACACTGCCTACCATATAAATCCTCATACATGACCATTTGAATAGTGGAATGGTCAATGTTGTTTTAGGAAAACTCTTCCAAACGTAAAAACTGGTCCTACTGGCCTCCAAAATCAATAACACAGGCCCTCAACATATCCTCAAGGATCTAGATTATCTACTCGGACGGGATATCCCTTTGGGGGTGATAATGAAGTGCTGAGCTCCACCTGCGTGCCCAACTCTCCCTGAAGAGCTCTCAATGAGTGCAAAGTGAACTGAGTTCTACAATTTGAGATGACAGAAATGGTCACACCATGAAACTGGACAGTCTCTTTGATGTAGATCTAAGAAAGCCTCTCTAATGTATAAGAAGTCATCATCAGAATGAAATGCGTAGATTTAGTCAATCTATCCACAATGAACCAAACAACATCAAACTTCTTTAGAGTCCATGGAAGTCTCACCGTAAAGTTCATAGTAATGCACTCTCATTTCCACTTCGATATCACCAAACTCTAAGTCAAACCACCTAGTTTATGATGTTCACATTGTGAAACATGCCCAACAATGTCTTTCTTCATCTTCAGCCACCGGTAATGTTTCTTTAAATCAAGATACATCTTTGTGACACTTGAATGAATAGAATATCATTATCCATGATCCTTCTCAAGAATCAACTCCGTCAAACTATCAACATTCGGAACACAAAACTGACCCTAAAGCCGCATGATGCTATCATCTCCAATAACAACCTTCTTTGTTCCACTACGCTACACTATGTCCTTCAACACCAAAAAATAAGGATTATCAAACTAGCGAGCCGTGATGGGGTCCAACAACAACTACTGTGCCATGACACAAGCAAGAACTCCACTAGGCTCAGAAATATCCAATCTCAGGAATCTGTTAGACAAGGCCTGAACATCCATAGCTGATGGCCTCTCCGCAGTTGGAATGAATGAAAAACTAGCATGCTCTCACTTTTCAAATTAAGCCATCAACTACCACATTTGCCTTGTCCGGAAGATATCATAGTCCTTCAACAACTCCAACCACCTCGCTAGCTCAAATTTAAATTCTTTTGCTTGAACAAATGCTAAAAACTCCGATGATCAGTGTAGACCTCACATAACACGCTGTACAAGTAGCACCTTCAAATCTGTGCGTGCGAAATAGATTCTATTGCTCCAAACACAAGTATATGTGGTTGTACACGTAACAAAGTAATAAATCAAGTGTCGAACCTGCAGAGACTTGTGTTAACTACCCACTAGTTTTACCAAGATTATTATTCAGTCGAGTCAATTGGATTTCAAAAGTGTGATTATACTAAGCAATAATTCTAACAAGCAATTAATTTATCAGTAGTCAGCAAAATAGTTGTTGCTTATCCAATAGAGACAAATATTCAAGGGTTGTGATCGATTCACCTATCCGATTTGTGTTCTAATTAGCTGCCCTTTCATTCAATTCACTTATGTTCGTTAATTAATCGAACAATAACTCTCGTAGTATTCTCCTGAATCACTACTCGCCTATTTAAAATAGATTAACGCTCATATTTCTATGGAATCAATCTATTAAGAACGCATTAAAATTATGATATTTAATTAAGTAAGGTGACTAGGTATATTCCTATCATAATCAAAAATCCTCCCCCACTCAGAGTTAAGATCATGCTTTCTTCAATTCTTCTCTAATCTAGACGTAGCTTTCCCCAACATAGCATATATAGTACATAGAGCCTAATTGTTGGCCAGACAATTAAGCAATTAATCACCGAATTGAAGAAATAATCATATATTAGTGAATTAGAATCATAGCTAAGTCAACTTTAAACAATAATATCCATGGCTAAATCACAACCCTAAAACTATAGGTTTTAGCCACTCATGATATTATCAAAACAAATTTACAAGTGTTGAATAATTAAGACTACTAGTAAAAGATGAATAACACTAAGATATACTCGCTCCCGGATGTTCCTCGTGTGTTTTTTCTCCTCAAAGTGGCATCACCTCTCTTAAAATAGGCTTAGTCTTTCTTTTATACGCGTTGTGGGGGGGAGGGGGTCTTGGGCAGATTGTTCCGGGCGAAAAAGGAGAAATTTCCCGTCACCAGCGCCCAGGGTAGCATTGGGTGCTATCCCTGGAGCTATGATATTTAAGTTTCTGACTTGTGGTAAACAGGTAGTGCCCTATGCTGCCTGTGGTGCTACAAAGTGGCTATTTTCCAATTTTGCTCCTTTTTTTCTCTAATCTCGCACCTTCGCCCCATATTGTTGTGATGACCCAAGAAATTATTTTATGAATTAAGACTCCGTTCTAGGTTTATTATCCATAAAAAGACTAATTTGAAATACCTCTATTTGCGTGCACAGTCCGAGCGTGAAACCCGAAAGTTTTTATGCGAAAATATGAGAAATAGTAATTTCTAGAGTTAAAATTTGATTATAGTTGACTTTGGAAAATATTTTGAGTAAACGGATCCGGATCTGTGTTCCGACAATCCCCAAAGGTCCCCGGTAAAATATGGGACATGGGCATATGACCAGAATTGAATTCCGACGTCCCAAGCCTTAGAAATCAATTTTTGAAAAAACTTGTTTTGCTGAATTATTTAAATAAAGAAAAGAATTAATGTTTGAAACCATTGGTATCGGGCCCGTATTTTTGTTCTGGATCCCGGTACTTATTTTTCATAATATTTAAGTGCTATCTGTGAAATTCGGTAAGAATCGGAGTTTATTTGACGTCTGGTTGAGAAATAGTGAAAGTTAAGTGTTCTTGAGAAAAATGATGAGTTTTGAGGTTTAATTCATAGTTTTAGGTGTTATTTTCATGATTTAATCGCACAAACAAGTTCGTATGATCTTTTTAGACTTGCGTGCATTTTTTGTTTAGATCCCAGAGGGCTCGGGTGAGTTTCGGATAGGCCACGAGATGTTTTACACTTAATAAAGTTGCTAGTTTTTCTCTGTTTCTCGTGGTCAGAAAATCTGTTCATTGCGTTCACATTTCTCCAACCGCGAACGCGTAGAGTAATACTTAACTGGGCCTTTTTGTACTATGCGAACGCGGGACCCTTGACGCGAACACAGTGGGATGGGGGGAGACCCTATGCGAACACAGTCGGGCTCTTGCGAACGCACTAGGTAACTTTGCCTGGGGGAGGAGCTTGGGTTTCTTCTATGCGGATGCGACCGTTGGTGAAAAATCACGAATGCGTCTAGCCTAGTGTGAATGCGAAGGCCACTTGGTCCTGACCTATCGCGAACGAAGGCAGGCTAACGCGAACGCGATGAAGGACTACATAGCGATATAAAACCAGACTTAACACGGACATAACTCTTTTTCTTCCCATTTTTTGAACTACAAAGATCTAGAGGCAATTGTTTTCACCCAAGTTCATCCCATAAATGTTGGTAATCAATTCTAAACTCTACTCTTTCAATTACCCAATGTTTTTCGTCACTTCTAGATCAAAAATCAAGAATTTTCATGGTAAAAATTTAGGGTTTGGGTAGAATTAGGAAATGTTGTAAAAATCTAATTTTGACCTCGAATTGGGGTCGGATTTCAAAACTAATTGCATATTCGGGCTCGGGGGTGAATGGGTAAGCGTAATTTGGACTGAACCCTGAGTTTGGACCAAGTGGGCCCGAGGTCGGGTTTTAACTTTTTTTGAGAAAACTTAGGAAAAATCATAATTTTCAGTAAAGTTACTTCCTTTTGAATTAATTAATCATATTAAGCTAATTATGAAAGATTCGAGTGTGTTGTAGGTGAATTCGAAAGGAAAGGCTATAATTGAGCAGTGAGTGGCCTCCGAAATTGAGGTAAGTGTTTGGCCTAACCTTAGCTTGAGGGAATAGGTGTTGTTGTTGTATCTGCTACATGTTAGTGTTGAGTACGACGTATAGGTGTGGTGACGAGTATCTATACGTTGGTGTCAAGCGTGCCCGTGAGCCTTATACTGTGACTGTTGTGATTCTTATTATGTATTGTCCATGCTTAAACTAATGAATATTCATGTTGAACAAGACTATTGATGATTTCTTGGTAATTGACCATTGTTGAGCATTAGCTCAAGTTGAGATTTATTTTGTGAAGTTAATTGTTGGAACTAGATTGGTTATAGTTGATTCCCTTGCCGGGGTGTAATTGTTTCTATTGTTGATTCCCTTGCCGGGATATTATTGTTTCCACTATTTGGGTGAGGAAAGACAGATAAAGCACGAAGGGTGATACCGTGCACCTTCGGTACTTATGCATATGGTGAGGAAGAGAGATAAAGCATGAAGGGTGATGCCGTGCACATTTACATTTATGCATATGGTGAGGAAGAGTGATAAAGCAAAAAGGGTGATGTAGTGTACATTTACATGCATATTGATGCATATGGTGAGGAAGAGAGTAAAGCACGAAGTGTGACATTTACATTTATATTGATGCTTATGGTGAGGCTGAGAGTAAAAGCATGAAGGGTGATGCCGTGCAATTTCTTTTCTATTTTTAATTGCTGAAATTATTGTTGATCACTGTCTGTGTTTGCCTTATTATTTTCCTCGTTTATTATGTTAGAAATTCCCCATCGCATGCTCCCTTCCCATTAAATGCTATTTGTTTTAAATTCTTTAATTGTTGTTATTCCTGCTAGCAAGATTATATAAATATACAGGTTTTATATGGTGTTTTGTCCTTGCCTCGTCACTACTTCGCCAAGGTTAGGCTCGGCACTTACTCAGTGTATGGGGTCGGTTGTACTGATACTACACTCTGCACTATTTTGTGCAGATCTAGGTACCGGCCAGCGTTAGGAGATCTTAGTAGCCCGCATTCATAATTCGAAGACACGAGGTAGATCTGCCGGCGTCCGCAGATTCCTGGAGTCTTCTCTTAGTTCTATAGATAATGTTTTTATTATATTCGAAACAGTTACATTATATCTTTCAGCCCATTATTTGTAGTATTCTTAGAAGTTCCTGAATTGTGACTCCACACCCTGGGTTAGTCTTATTGTTATTTATTTAGTTCGTGGCTCGGCTTAGTTATTCGTTTATTATTTTATTCATGAAGTTATTCGTTGGAAATTATTAGATTTAGTTTATTTTAAATTGTCTTACTGTGTTTAAGTAAATATTAAAAGGAAAATATCTTATCGAGTTCTAACATTGGCTTGCCTAGCAAGTGTGGTTTTATGCGCCATTACGATCCCTAAGGTTGGGAATTTGGGTCGTGAAAAATTGGTATCAGAGCCCTAGGTTGCTTAGGTCTCACAATTCACGAATAATCTTGTTAGAGTCTGAAGGATCAGCACAAAGACGTTTGTACTTATCTCTTAGAGGCTATCGAGCTAGGAAACAACTCCATTTTTATTTCTATTCTATCGTGCGATTCTTGTTATCTCAAATACTGATTTGGACTCTTCTATTATCTCGCAGATGGTGAGAACCCGTGCTTCCTCTTTCGCTGACCAATCATCTGGTCTTCCAGCAGTAGCGGCTCCTACCAAGGGCAGAGGCCGAGGCTGAGGTCGCGCCAGAGGCCGAGGCAGGGGCAGGACTCAGCCTGTTGCTCAGATAGCAGCCCTAACTGCGGAGCCCCTGATCGAGGTTTATGAGGGGATTCCAGCTCACGACGCTCCAGCGGGACCAGCTCAGGTCCCAGAGAGGTTTATTGCTACCCGGTACTTGAAGACGATTTGGTATATTTAGTGGGCATTATGGAGGGTGTAGCTCAGACTGGCACATTCCCTGTTGAAGAAATCGTATCTCAGGCTGGAGGAGGGGTCCAGAATCCTTCTACCCACACTTCTATTCAGACTACTCCTCAGGTTCAGACCCCAGCAGCCAATCCAGTTGGGGTAATTCAGCCAGTTGCTCCAACGTCGCCCGTTGAGGGGCAGCTATGTCCACCAATGCTTTGTAGAGGTTGGGCTGGTTCATTAAGCTATTTTCTGTGCATTTCAGTGGTGAGGCTTCAGAGGATCCTCAGGAATATCTGAATAGTTGTCATGCGTTTCTTTGTAACATGGGTATTTTTTAGACCAATGGGGTTGATTTCGTTGCCTTTCAAATGATTGGTTCCGCCAAGAAATGGTGGAGGGATTATTTGTTGACTAGAACAGTTGGTTCGCCTACTTTGACTTGGGATCAGTTTTCTCATCTCTTTTTGGAGAAGTTTTTACATGTTACTACTCGAGAGGAGAAGCGTCGTCAGTTTGAGTGACTTCAGCAGGACAGGATGATTGTGACCCAGTATGAGAATCGCTTTGTGGAGTTGGCTAGACATGCTCTCCTTTTGTTTCCCACAAAGAGAGAGAGGGTCGGACGGTTTATTGAGGGCTTTGCTCATCCCATCAGGTTACAGATGGCGAAAGAGACAGGGACTGATATTTCTTTTCAGGATGCGGCTAAGATGACCAGGAGAGTAGAGTCGGTTCTCGGGATGGGAGGCCGAGGGTCTGACAAAGGACCTCGCCATTCTGGTGGTTTCAGTGGTGCCTCGTTTGGAGGCGAGGTTAGTTTCAGTAGAGGCCATTCTTCCAGGCCGTTCCATTCAACACTTCAGGCTTGACATGGTACTTCAGGTGGTCGTGGTTCTTATGTGCCTCCTTCTGCGTAGCCAGTCTATAGTGCACCATCACCTCCTATCAGTGCACCTCCTCTCCAGAGTGGTCAAGGTGGTTATATTGGTCGACAGGGTCAGTTTGCCGGCCAGCAGTCTCAGCAGCCGAGATTTCGTTATACTTGTGGTGACTCGAGGCACATTTATAGATATTGTCCTCGCACGTCAGATAATTTATAGTATCAGGGTTCCCGTGCTATAGTTCCAGCACCGCATACCCAACTAGCTAGGGGTAGGGGTCAGGCAGCCAGAGGTAGAGGTCAGGTTGTTAGAGGTGGAGGCCAGGCCGCTAGAGGTGGATGCCAGCCCGCTAGAGGTGGAGGCCAACCCGCTAAAGGTGGAGGTCCACCAATTATAGGTCCTCCCAGAGATGTGGTTCAAGGTGGCGGGGCCTAACCTCGGTTATATGCATTTCCATCTAGAGCTGAGGCGGAGTCCCCCGATGCTGTTATTATAGGTATTATTTCAGTTTGCAATAGAAATGCCTCAGTTTTGTTTGATCCGAGGTGTACTTATTCTTATGTGTTATCCTATTTTCCCTCATATTTTGTTGTGCCCCGCGATTCCTTGAGTGTTCCTGTTTATGTGTCTACGCCGGTGGGGGATGCTATTGTGGTAGATCATGTGTATCGTTCGTGTGTAGTAGTCATTGAGGGTCTTGAAACTAGTGTGGATCTTTTGCTTCTTGACATGGTCGATTTCGATGTTATATTGGGCATGGATTGGTTGTCTCCTTATTATGCCATCTTGGACTGTCACGCCAAGACAATTACTTTAGCTTTGTCGGGGTTGCCTCGATTAGAATGGGAAAGGACTCCTGGTCATTCTCCCAGCCAAGTGATTTCTTATGCCAAGGCTCGTCGCATGGTTGAGAAGGGGTGTTTGGCTTTTTTGGCTCATATTCGTGACTCTGATGCTGAGGTTTCTTCGATAGATTTAGTTCCTATTATTCGTGAGTTTCCCGAGGTATTTCCTACAGACCTACCGGGGATGCCACCCAACAGGGTTATTGACTTTTACATTGAGGTGGCTCCGGGCACTCAGCCCATTTCCATTCCTTCATAACGGATGGCCCCACCAGAATTGAAAGAGTTAAAGAACTGTTGCAAGACTTGCTGGATAAGAGTTTCATCAGACCTAGTGTCTTGCCTTGGGGAGCACCGGTGTTGTTCGTGAAGAAGAAAGATGGGTCGATGAGGATGTGTATAGATTACCAGCAGTTGAATAAAGTCACTATCACGAATAAATATACATTGCCGAGAATTGATGATTTATTTGATCAGCTTCAAGGTTCCAGGGTATTTTCAAAAATTGATTTGAGATCGTCCTACCATCAGTTAAAGATTAGGGTGTCTGATGTTCCTAAGACAGCCTTTTGGATGAGGTATGGCCATTATGAATTTCTGGTTATGTCCTTTGGGTTGGCTAATGCTCCAACAGCTTTTATGGACTTGATGAATCGTGTTTTCAAGCCTAATCTGGACTCTTTCGTAATCGTGTTCATTAATGACATTCTTATATACTCTCGTAGTCGGGAAGAGAATGAGCAACACCTCCGTACAGCTCTCCAAACCTTGAGGGATAATCAGTTGTATGCAAAGTTTTCAAAATGTGAGTTAGGGTTGGATTCAGTAGCCTTCTTAGGTCATATTGTATCAGCTGAGGGTATTCAGGTTGATCCTAAGAAGACAGAGGCAGTCAAGAACTGGCCTAGACCCACCACAGCCACGGAGATCAGGTGCTTCTTGGGTTTGTCGAGTTACTACCGTCGTTTTGTGGAGGGGTTCTCATCCATAGCAACCCTAATGACTAAACTAACTCAGAAAGAGCCTTAAATGGTCAGATGAGTGCAAGGAGAGCTTTTAGAAGCTCAAGACAGCCTTGACTACGACACCGGTGTCTGTGTTACCATCAGGTTCGGGTTCTTTCACGGTGTATTGTGATGCTTCCCGAGTTGCACTTGGAGCAGTATTGATGCAGTATGGAAGGGTGATTGCATATGCGTCTCGACAGTTGAAAGTTCATGAGAAGAATTATCATGTCCATGACTTGGAATTGGCAGCCATTGTCATGCATTAAAGATTTAGAGGCACTATCTCTATGGTGTGTCGTGTGAGGTTTTCACAGATCATCGCAACCTCCAGTACTTGTTCAAGCAAAAGGACCTAAATTTGAGGCAGCGGAGATGGTTAGAGTTATTGAAGGATTATGATGTCACTATGTTATATCATCTAGGGAAGGCCAACGTGGTGGCCGATGCATTGAGTAGAAAGGCGGTGAGTATGGGCAGCCTTGCATTTATTCCAATCGGTGAGAGACCGTTAGCTTCAGACATTCAGTCTTTGTCTAATAAGTTCGTGAGGTTGGATATTTTGCCTAGCAGTGTTCTAGCTTGTACAGTCACTCGGTCTTCTTTAATTGAGTGTATCAGAGATCGGTATGATGATGACCCGCATTTGATGGTTCTTAGGGACACAGTTCGGCACAGTGGTGCCAAGCAGGTTACAGATGGAGATGACGGTATTTTGAGGATGCAGGGTGGTATATTTGTGCCTAATGTTGATGGCCTTCGTGAGTTGATCCTTGAGGAGGCTCACAGTTCTAGGTATTCTATTCACCTAGGTGCAGCCAAAATGTACCAGGAATTGAGGCAACATTATTGGTGGAGAAGGATGAAAAGGGACATTGTTGCATATGTGACTCGTTGCTTAAATTGTCAATAGGTAAACTATGAGCATCAGAGACCCGGTGGTTTGCTTTAGCAGATAGAGATTCCTGAGTGAAAGTGGGAGCGTATAACTATGGACTTCGTTGTTGGGCTCCCACGGACACAGAGAAAGTTCGACGCAGTTTGGGTTATTGTGGATATGCCGACTAAATCAACACATTTCATT
Source organism: Nicotiana undulata (assembly GCA_005239495.1). Lineage (NCBI taxonomy): Eukaryota > Viridiplantae > Streptophyta > Magnoliopsida > Solanales > Solanaceae > Nicotiana > Nicotiana undulata. The sequence goes on from ML285694.1 coordinate 25,525, forward strand.
CCAGTGGCAAGTACTTGTACTTTGGAGCGGGGTTGCAGAGATATATATTCGAGAGGTTGTTCGCCTTCAAGGTGTGCATGTGTCTATCATTTCTGATCAAGGTACACAGTTTACTACGCACTTTTGGAGGGCAGTTCAGCGTGACTTGGGTACCCGAGTTGAGTAGAGAACAGCATATCATCCTCAGACGGACAGGTAGTCCGAGCGTACTATTTAGATTTAGAGGATATGCTTCGTGCTTGTGTTATTGACTTTGGAGGTTCTTGGGATCAGTTCTTGCCGTTAGCAGAGTTTGCTTATAATAATAGTTATCAGTCGAGCATTCAGATGGCTCCTTGTGAGGCATTATATGGTAGATAGTGTAGATCGCCAATTGGATGGTTTGAGCCGGGAGAGGCTCGGTTATTGGGTACAGACTTAGTTCAGGAGGCCTTAGATAAGGTCAAGATTATTCAAAAGAGACATTGTGCAGCTCAGTCTAGGCAAAAGAGTTATGCCGGTCGTAAGGTTCATGATGTAGCATTCATGGTTGGAGAGAGAGTATTTCTTTGGCTATCGCCCATGAAGGGTGTTCTGAGATTTGGATAGAAGGGTAAGTTGAGCCCTAGGTATATCGGGTCGTTTGAGATTCTTGATAGAATGAGGGAGGTAGCTTATAGAATTGTGTTGCCTCTAGGGTTATCCTCAGTTCATCCGGTATTCCACGTGTCTATGCTCCGAAAATATCATGGTGACCTGTCTCACATGTTAGATTTCAGCTCTGTCCAACTGGACAAAGACTTGACTTATGAGGAGGAGCCGGTAGCCATTTTAGACCGGCAGGTTCGGCAGTTGAGGTTTAAGAGTTTTCCTTCAGTTCGAGTGCAGTGGAAAGGTCAGCCCGTTGAGGCAACTACTTGGGAGTCCGAGTCAGACATGCAGAGTAGATTTCCACACTTGTTTGCCAATTGAGGTAATTTTCTATGTCCGTTCGAGGACGAACGTTTGTTTTAGAGGTGGAGATTATAAGGACCCAAGGGATCATTTATGAATTAAGACTATTTTCTAGGTTTATTATCCATAATTTTAAATGTCTCAATTTGTGTGCACAGTCCGGGCATGAAACCGGAAAGCTTTTATGTGAGAATATGAGAAATAGTAATTTCCAGAGTTAAAATTTGATTATAGTTGACTTTGTTCAATATTTTGAGTAAACGGACCCAGATATGTGTTCCGACGATCCCGGGAGGTCCGCGGTAAAATATGGGACTTGGGCGTATGCCCGGAATCGAATTCCGAGGTCCCAAGCCCGAGAAATGAATTTTTAAAGAAAATTGTTCTCTGAAAATAACAAAGGCTTTTGAAAATGAATAATTATGTGAAACCCGTGTTACCAGGCCCGTATTGCGGTTCCGGATCCCGGAACAGGTTTGTTATATATTATTTGTCCTATCTGTGGAATTTGGTGTAAAACGGGCTTGATTTGATTGGTTTCGGATCCAAATGAGGAAAAGAATGGAGTTAATGAACTTGTGGGTTTTCTAAAGAATTTGAAATTTGGCTTGAGAGGTGATTTTATGTTCCCGAGGTCCGAATGAAATTCCCAGACCGGGAATAGTTCTGTTGTGTCATTCATAACTTATCTGCGAATTTTGAAGTCATTCTGAGTGGTTTAGGCCGGTTCGGCGCGTTGAGGTGAATTCTAGAATTTCAAAGTTCTTAAGTTTGATTAATTTGGTTTTGGGGGTTTGATTCATGGTTTTTGATGATTTAAAAGCTTGAAAAAGTCTGTAGGATGTTTTGGGAGTCGTGTGTGTTTTTGGTTTTGAGCCCCGAGGGCTCGGGTGAGTTTCGGGTAGCTAACGGGGTGTGAAAAACATGAAAATCTGGTGTGATGTTGCAGGTTTCTGATGTCTGGTGTGATACCCTTCGCGAACGCGGCCAAGGGCACGCGAACGCGTAGGGTAAATAATGTGGCTTAGGTTTTTGTTCTACGCGAACACAGGGGTACGGGCTCGAACGCGGAGCTATGGGGGGGCTGCTCTACGCGAACGCGATGCCCCTCCCGCGAACGCGTAGTGTTATGGGGTGGGGTCTGGGGGGTAGGTAGGTTGTTCTTCGCGAACGCAGGCAGTGGCACACGAACGCGGAGGGTTAGGGGGGTCAGACCTACGCGAACGCGGCCCTTGTTCCGCGAACGCATAGGTCCCAGCTGCCAAGCCTTCGCGAACGCGGCCAGTGGCTCGCGAACGCGAAGGGTAAATACACCCAGTGATTTTAATAACCCCAAACACAGACCCATTACGGGTCACTCCCATTTTTCACTCCCCCCTTCTTCCTCAAATCCACCCATAAACGAAAATCAAGCTTCCCAACTGCGATAACTCCATAGGTAAGTGTTCTTGACCTCGTTTCCTCTTAATTTATTCAATTAATCACTAGATTTTAGGCCTAAAACCATGGAAATTAAGGTAGGAAATTAGGGATTTTAGGTAGAGTTGTTTTTTTTTTGAATTTTGAATAATTCAACCTTAATTTGGGGTCGAATCTTAAAACAAATCATA
>MDKH01052198.1:0-16071 GCA_005239495.1 Nicotiana undulata
AGACGTTCGTGGGCCTTGACGTCACCTCCTACTTTCCATTTTCAGCTCTGTCTTACTTTGTATTTCAAGACAGTCTTATGTACTTATTTCAGACCTTTTGTTGTAGTAATCACTTAGATAGTCCGTGAGTATGTGACACCAGTTCTGGGATTTGTTTATGGATTTCATTTCTAAAGTGCTATGTTGTATTTTAGTTATCTTGTTCGTATTTGTTGTTAATGAGTTTTAATTACTTCAAACGTTGGCTTGTCTAGCGGATTCAGTGTTAGACACAGTCATGGCCCGAAGGTGGGATTTCGGGTCATGACATGAACTTTATTTAACATAATAGAAATTACCAGTGCATCATTGTGCGGCTGAGAGAGGCCCTCAATGTCTTCTTCATTTAATATAAGGGTGCCTTCGAGCACATAGTCTCAAGTCCGCTTCTCCCTTGTAATTGACACTTTGGTGCGTTTGAAAACGTGTCCCTGTGAGACGTCGACTCTGCCGATGATCATATGGATGACATCCTGAGGCTCCTCTTGTTCATTCTTCCTATTGGCATCTCTTTCCCTGAAATGGTTTTTGGCCCTGTCAATGAGAAATTCCCAAAGCCTCGTTGAATAGTCTAGCTACCTCCTCTCTTAACTGCATGCAATCCTCGGTCCTGTGCCTATGTGTTTCGTGGTATTTACACATTAAGTTAGGATTTCTTTGAGAAGGGTCAGTTTGTATGGGTCTGGGCCACCTGGTATCTTTAATCTTTCCAATGGCTGAAATGATACTCGAGGCATCGATGTTGAAATAGTACTCCGATAATCGAGGTGCCTCTGTCGGTCCTGCATGCCTATCAAATCCGGACGTACTCATGAGTCCCTGAGGATTTTGTCCCCGATCCACTCTTCGATCATTCCGAGGTACGTTGCGTCTCAAACTGTTTCTTCAATCATCAGCATATAGCTAATATCGTTCTTTTGTTTGACCTTAGTTCCCAATTTGCGTCCCTCAAATCCTTCGCTGACAATCTGCTCGGATAAACCGAACTTGAGGGGGCTCCCAACTGGTCATCCTCGACCCTAATCTTTGACTGATATCGGTTGTGCACATCCGCCCAAGTCTAAGTGGGGTACTCAATCAAGTTTTTCTTTAATTGTCGTGATGCTATTGAGATCCGCACGTTTAAGCCCTGGGTGAAAGCTTGAACGACCCAATCATCGGAGACTGGTGGTAGTTCCATTCGTTCCATCTGAAACCGGAACACGAACTCCTTCAACATCTCGTTGTCCCTTTGTTTAATTTTGAAGATGTCTGATTTCCTTGTTGAAACTTTTATAGCACCAGCATGTGCCTTCATAAAGGAATCCGACAACATGGAGAATGAACTGATAGAGTTCAGGGGCAGGTTGTGGTACCAAATCATCTCCCCTTTGGACAAATTTTCCCCAAATATTTTCAGCAGAACTGACTCAATCTCATCTCCCTCCAAGTTTTTTCCCTTTATACCGCATGTGTATGTAGTTATATGCTCATTGGGATCAGTGGTCTTATTGTATTTAGGTATGTTCGATATGCAAAACTTCTTTGGAATAGGTTTCGGAGCCGCACTCGGGGGAAAAGGTTTTTGCACAAACTTTTTGGAATTTAGACCTTTCAAAATCGGAGGTGCTCCTGGAATTTGGTCGACCCGCGAGTTGTATGTCTCCACGTTTTTATCATTATCCTCGATCTTTTTTTCTCCTGACTCGATCCTTTTTGTGAGTTCTTCGAGAATTCTCATGATTGTGGGGTCATCCCCAGATCCATTATCATTTGACCTCTCTGGCATTGGTTCTGAACGGCGAGTAGTTTCCGATCCCACCACGCTCGGAGTCTTTTGTTGACTTTGCAGCTGAGCGATAGCAATCTGTTGTGCTTGTAACATTTTGAAGACTACTTGGAGGCTCAATTCCCCATATCCTCGACCCTGTGTTCCTTGGACACCAGGTTGGACCTCGCCGCGTACACTTCCTCCAATGTAGGTGCCTAAGTCCGCGTTTAGAGTAATGTTTGAACGAACATCGAATGGGTATGGAACTGGCACTACCCCAGGGTTAAGCAGTAGAACGCCGGCCTTTGAAGCTGCTGCATTATCATTTTCATCATGGAATCCGAGACCGTCATTAGCATGTACTGGTTTGTTTTGTAGAGTTCGACATGTTTTTTCCTGAAAACAAAGAATCTTTGACAAGAAGAAGTGTGAAAAATAACGTGTATTATCAAAAATCAGCACTAAGATAATCACTACTATCTTTAGGCCCCACGGTGGGCGCCAAACTATTTTCCCTAAAATCTGAGTAACAATTTAAATTTATAATGAGGTCTAAAAGATATGCGATTTAGTTCAATACTGATCGTATAACAAGAAAGAAGTATATGTGTTGAGAAAGCAAGTTAAATCAAACAAGTATATGAATGAACCTCGACTTCGAGCCAAGGTGGCCTCGAGATGGACCTCTATGAACAGTGAAATAAAATAAAGAGAATATAATAAAACTAATGAACAATTCTGAGAGATGAGCACAAAAGTAGAGACGTATATTCTTTGCCAATGATTGATAATTTTTACAAATGAGCAGCCTCCTATTTATATAATGGGGGAGGGTCCTAGATATGGTACATTTCTATTTTCAGAAAGGAATCTAATTGGTAAAGTTGTCTAACGGATTTGTACGAATTCGTTTCGAAATTTATGCCTTGATCTTTGTGCCATTATGGAATTCCCGCCCATGCTAACACTGTTTTCAAACGACATTATTTCGAGGTAGTGTGTACTCATGCTCCGATGTTATAGGTTTTGGTTCTCGAGGTCTGCACTTCTTCATTAGCCTCGAGCCCGGTCCGTCTTGATCTATCTGAATGTGGCCTCGGTGTGACCTCTCGAGCATATAAAATCGGGCTTACCCGATTTCGATCGTATACAATGAGCGTTTTAAGACAAAGCAATTATAATTATAATCTTATTTATTTTATATTTTTTAAGAATTTCTATAATTTTCTATAATTTTATCTTCTTTTGATGTTTATTTCTATTGTATGGAGTCGAAGGAGTTCATGATTCTAAGATTGAGAACTTAAGAATGGAATCATAGAGTTTTTGGTTCTACAATTGATAACACAAGGATGACATCATGGAGTTCGTGGTTTGACAATTGAGAACTCAAGGATGAAGTCATTTTCGTGGTTTTACAATTGAGAACTCAAGGATGAAGTCATTGGGTTTCTGGTTTTATAATTGAGAACTCAGGGATGACATCATGGAGTTTGTGGTTTGACACTTAAGAACTCAAGGATGGAGTCATGAAGTTCGTTGTTAAGCAATTAAGTACTTACGGGCAGATTCACGGAGTTCCTCGTTCGACAATTGAGAACTCAAGGATAGAGTCATAGAGTTCGTGGTTCGACAATTGAGAACTTAAAGATGGATGTCACGACCTATAATCTGCAAGTCGTGATAGCACCTAACCCAACCCGCTAGGTAAGCCAACAGTCACATGATTAACAATGAAAATGAAATAACACAGTCTGATAACCCAACAACGGAAGAATACCATAAAATATCTGACAATAAAGTCAAAATGCTACTATAACCAACCCCAAATTCTGGTGTCAACAGTACACGAGCACTACTGAATAATAAGGTACGAAATAAATCCTATACTACAACTGTCTGAACATGAGAAACAATAAAGATAAAGATGACACGAAGAGAACTTCAAGGACAACGGACGGTATGACAGCTACCTCGTAGTCTCCCAAATGGCCGGCATAACTCAAGCCTGAAAATCACCTCGGCCGAACGTACCTAGATCTACACACGAAGTGCAGAGTGTAGTATGAGTATAACCGACCCAATATACTCTATAAGTGATGACACTAACCTTGGGTTGAAAGCAGTAACGAGCTTAGAATAACAATAAAATGCTAGTACTAATAACCGATAACAATTCAGAAAATACAGGATAAACCATACAAAAAGTAAATCAATGATACAACTCGTTCTAATTTCAAGAATTTAGGCATGCTTTCAAGCATAACAGTTTAAAACCTGACACGGGCTTTAGCGTGACAGTTACCAGTTAGCATGAGGAAAGTGCATCTCTATGCCTACATGCCAAGTATACACGTAAATCAACAATATCTTTATAGATCCATCAATAGTATTTACATTTAGCACTGTATACGGTGCCTGTCATAACTGCCCATCATCAAGCACATATATAAAACATTGTGTCTGCACCCACTTCTGGCATGTCAGACTTCGGAGGGACGGATTTTACCCACATGCTAATTATAATCACTTACCCAATAGTGAGTCCTGATGCACGCCGTCACCTTAAAACAATAACACTCTACCCAAAATGGGCCTGGCGTACGCGTCACCTAAAAATCAATGCCAAAACGGCGTTAAGGCTCAAATTAGTCATTTACCGTTTAAGTCTCACATGAACTCATCTCAAATATTCAATAAAACAATTTTTACCCTTAAGCGTTATCAACAACATGTGAAGAATCAAATAGGAAGTACTAAGACAGAGATATCATACACGGATATAGTATCATGATTGAGAGCATGTGTACAAATAAAGTGCATAACTAAAAAAACAACAGGAATAGCCTTATCAAGTCTCAAACAGTTATTACATAGCCTAGATATGATGTCAAACATGATTCACAGTTCAAATAATCAAACAAGTACAGGGGCGCGAGGATAACATGATATTATAGCAACACAAACCCGGTATTAGCCTAAAGGCCTCCCAAAACCCTAAACAAACTGGTGTACGCACACATGCGCGTCACCAAGCGCGTACGTCACCCCATTATCTTTCACATAATGTTTATATTAGGGTTAAATACCCTTAAATCCAAGTTTAGAAGTGTTACTTACCTCAAATCGCGCTAATCACAACTCCAACAAAGCCTTCTCACAAATCGACCTCCAAACGACTCGAATCTAGTTACAAACAACTCAATATCAACTAATAATGACGTAGGAAGTAACTTGAAACAATAGAGTTTTGATCTATATCAAAATAAAAATGTCAACCCAAAAAGTCAACTCCAGGCCTGCACCTCAGAACGCGACAAAATTCATAAATTTCGGACACCCATTCGATTACGAGTCGAACCATAACAAAATTATCCAATTCCGACCTCAAATCGACCTTCAAACCTCTATTTTTAATTTTTGAAAAGTTTCCACCATATCCCACATTTCTTCACTTTAATCTACTAATTAAATACTAAAACAATGATGGAATCATGATATAACAATAAATCCGAGTAAAAAAGAATAACCCCGATCCAAGACGTGAAAATCCCCTCCAAAATCGCCCAAAACCGAGCTCCACAACACAAAATATGAAAATGGTATTCTGACCCTCGATTTGAAATTTTAAACATTCTACTGCCTAGCTGTTCCTCTTCACGATCTCGGAAATTCCCTCGCGGTCGCGAAGAACAAAAATGCTGCCCTCAAAATACGTTTTGCGAACGCGAAGATTCAATCGCGAACGCGGTGCTTACTAGTTCCAACTCTTCGTCAACTTGTGCGCAGCTACGCGATCGCGCTGGCTTGAAGCCTTACACCCCAGCTGACCACTCCTCTTACGCGAACGCGTGATCCTTCTTGCGTTTGCGGTGACCTAAGACCACAAAGCTTCACGAACGCACTCCAAGCATCGCGATTTCGATGCACCAAATCCCACCAATCATAAAAGTTCCTTCTCAATCGAAGACCTTCCCTTGCGATCACATATAAGGAAACCAGAACCGGATACATCAGCAGTCCAACAAGTCCAAAATGAGCCGAACATGATTTGAATCACACCCGATGCCCCCGAGACCCCATCCAAACATACCAACAAGTCCTAAAATACGATACGAACTTAGTCGAAGTCTCAAATCACATCAAATGATATCGAAATCATGAATCGTACCTCGTTTCAAGACTAATGAACTATTGAACTTCCAACTTCTAAAACTAATGCCGAAACCTATCAAACCAACTCTGATTGACCTCAAATTTTGCACACAAGTCATAAATGATACAACGAACCTATTCTAACTCGCGAAACTAAAATACAAATTCGATATCAACAAAGTCAACTCTCGGTCAAACATTCCAACCTTCCAAACCTTCAACTTTTCAACTTTTGCCAATTCAAGCCAAAACGACCTACGGACCCCAAATCAACATCTGGACATACACATAAGTCCAAAATCATCATACGAAGCTATCAAAACCATCAACCTTGGGACTAAGTGTCCTAATTCATTCCAAAACATCCTCGGAATTAAACCGACCACCTTAGAAAGTCACATAACCACAATTGAACATAGAATAAGCAATAAATGGAGGAACGGGGATACATTACTCAAAACAACCGACCGGATCATTATATTCTCCCACTTTTAAACAAACGGTCAACCTCGAAAGACACTAAAATCATACATGGAGTCTCAAATAGGTGTGGATAACTTCTCCACATCTCCCCCTCGGTCTCCCAAGTAGCCTCATTTACTAGCTGACCTCTCCACTGAAATTTCACTAAAATTATATTCTTTGATCTCAACCTTCGAACCTGCCGATCTTAAATGGCCACAAGATCCACATCATAAGTCAAATTTCCATCTAACTGGTTGGTTCTGAAGTCTAAAACATGAGAAAAATCACCATAATACTTTCGGAGCATGGAAACATGAAACACTAGGTGAACACCCGATAGACTAGGCGGCAATGCAAGCTTGAAGGCCACCTCTCCAATCCTCTCAAGCACCACAAAAGGGCCACTATACTGAGAGCTCAACTTGCCCTTCTTCCCGAATCTCATCACACCTTTCATGGGCGATACTCTGTGCAATACCTTCTTTCCCACCATATATGCAACATCACAAACTTTTCGATCAGCGTAACTCTTCTGTCTAGACTGTGCGGTGAGAAGTTGATCCTGAATCAACTTGACCTTTTCCAAGGCATCTTGAACCAGATCGGTGCCCAACAACCTAGCCTCTCCCGGATCAATCCACCCAACTGGATATCGACACCGTCTCCCATATAAGGCCTCATAAGGATCCATCTGAATACTCAATTGGTAGATGTTGTTGTAAGAAAACTCTGAAAGCGGTAGAAACTGTCCCAAGAATCCCCGAAATCCATAACACAAGTGTATATGAAACCCCCTATTAATAGTGCGCTCGGACTGTCCGTCCTTCTAAGGTTGGAATGCTATACTCAACTCAACCTGTGTGCCTAACTCTCATTGCACTGCTCTACAAAACTATGCTCCCGAGCAGAAATAATGGACATCGGCACAACCGTGAAGACGGACAATCTCGCGGATATAGATCTCAGCCAACAACTCCGAAGAATAGGTAGTCATAACATGAATGAAATGTGAGGACTTATCAACCGATCCATGATCACCCAAATAACATGAAATTTCTTCAAATTCCGTGGGAGTCTAACAACGAAGTTCATAGTGATACACTCCCACTTCCACTCAGGAATCTCAAGCCTCTGAAGAAAACCGCCCAGCCACTAATTAATGCTCGTACTTCACCTGCTGACAGTTCAAGCACCGAGTCACATACTCTACTATATCATTCTTCATTCTTCTCCACTAATAGTGCTACCTCAAGTTCTGATACATCTTTACGACACCTGGATGAATGGAATACCTCGAACTGTGGGTCTCCTCAAGAATCAAATCATGTAACCCATACACATTGGGAACTTAAATCCGACCTTACATCCGCAACACCCCATCATCCCCAATAGAAAACTCCTTGGCATCGCCGTGCTTTATCGTTTTCTTAAGGACAAGCAAATGGGGGTCGTCATACTGACGATTTTTTATGCGCTCAAATAAGGAAGACCGAGAAACCACACAAGCTAGAACCCGATTAGGCTCTGAAACATCTAACCTCACGAATTAATTGGACAAGGCCTAAACATTTGATGTAAGCGATATCTCGCCAACAAGAATATATCCAAGGCTACCCATACTTGCCGCCTTTTTACTCAAGGAATCAGCCATCACACTGGCCTTCTAGGGATGATACAAAATAGTAATATCATTGTCTTTTAAAAGCTCCAACCATCTCTATTGTCTCAAATTTAGATCTTTTTTCTTGAAAAATGTTGTAGACTCCGATGATTTATAAATACCTCACAAGACATGCCATAGAGATAATGCCACCAAATCTCCAATGCATGAACAATGGACGTTATCTAAATCATGAACGAGGTAGTTCTTAACATGGGGCTTCAACTGGTGAGAAACATAAGCAATCACCCTACTCTCCTGCATCAAGACACACCCAATACCATTCCTAGAAGCATCACAATACACCAGATATGAACCCGATGCTAAAGGTAACACTAGAACTTGAGTTATGGTCAAGGCAGTATTGAGCTTTTGAAAGCTCTCCCCACACTCATCAGACCACCTGAATGGGGCACCCTTCTGGGTTAATCTAGTCAAAGGTGCAGCAATGGACTAGATACCCTCTACGAAGCAGCGATAATATTCGGCCAAGCCAAGAAAACTCCGAATCTCAGTAGCTGAGGATGGTCTGTGCCAACTCTGAACTGACTCAATCTTCTTCATATATACCTTGATACCCTCATTGGAAACCACGTGCCCCAAGAATGCCACAAAATCAAGCCAGAACTCACACTTGGAGAATTTAGCATAAAGGCTCTTCTCTCTCAACGTCTATAGTACAATCCTCAGATGTTGCACATGATCCTCTTGGCCACGTGAGTACACCAGTATATCATCAATGGATACTATAACAAAAGAATCAAGATATGGCTAGAATACACTCTTCATTAGATGCATAAATGTTGCTGGGACATTAGTCATCCTAAAGGACATCACAAGGAACTCGTCATGACCCTAGCGGGTCCTGAATGATGTTTTCAGGATATTAGAATACGGAATCTTCAACTGGTGATATCCAAATATCAAATCAATCTAAGAGAACATTCTAGCTCCCTGAAGCTGGCCAAATAAGTCATCAATGCGTAGTAGTGGGTACTTGTTCTTAATTGTAACTTTGTTCAAATGCCTATAATCGATGCACATCCGCCTAGTACCATCCTTGTTCTTTATAAACAGAACCGGTACAACCTAAAGGGACACACTAGGCCGAATGAATCCCTTATTATGTAGCTCCAGAAGCTATTCTTTCAATTCCTTTAACTCTACTGGTGCCATACGATACAGAGAAATAGAAATGAGATGAGTGGAGGGAACAAACTCTATACCAAAATCAATTTTTATGTTGGGTGGCATGTACGATAGGTATGTAGGAAACACATCCGGAAAGTCCCGCACTATCGGAACAGACTAAATGGTAGGATTATTAGCACCAACATCCCTCACAAAGGCCAAATACGCCAGACATTCCTTCCCAACCATCTGTTGGGCCTTCAAATATGAATTCACTCTACTGAGAACATAGTCCATAGAAGCTCTCCGATCAATCCTAGGAAATGACAACATTGCCAACGTCACAGTTTTAGCATGACAATCCTGAATAGCACGACCTAGTGACAATCAATCCATGCATATAATCACGTCAAAATCAACCATACTAAACAGTAAAAGATCAACTCTCATTTCCAATCCTCTAATACTCACCACACACGATCGATATACATGGTCCACAATAACAGAATCACCCACCTGTGTGGATACATGAACATGCGTAGATAAGGAATCACGAGGCACATCCAAATAACGAGCAAAGTACGATGATACATATGAACAAGTGGAACCAGGATCAAATAATATGGAAGCATCCTTGTGGCAGACTAAGAAAATACTTGTGATCATTGCATATGAAGCAATTGCCTCTGGCCTTGCTAGAAAAGCATAGCATCGAGCCTGACCACCACTTGTCTGATCTCCCCCTCTAGGAGACCTCAACCCGTACGACCTCCACCCCGAGCTGGCTGAGAGGGCGGTGTAGCAACTGGTGTAGGGGTAATAGACTTGCCTCCCTGCTGCACTAGACCTCTGTAGTGGCGAGGACAATACTTCCCTATATTCCCCAACACTTCAAAATCATAAAAACCTCGAGCTCAAAATGGTGGTGGGGCCTGCATCGGACCCCGAGAATTATAACCACTGGAAGAACTCAGTACTCATAAACCCTAAACTGATGGAGCACGAGATGAAATAGTTGGGAGGGCACTAAAAGATAACTGACTCGGATGAGCACTGTGTGAATCACGACTAACTGATACACCATGGTGAACCGGACGAGCCATCTGAGAGGACATGTAAGGACAACCTCTACTGTGATGTGACTGACCTCAAGATAAGGTACCACTGAAACCACCAAAACTACGAGGCCTCTTGCCCTTCCGCTCCTCACGCTCAAGGTCGCGAACAAACTCCAAGCGCCTAGCAATCTCGATCACCTGGTCAGACCTATCATCCGTCTCATCTTCTTGTGCCAAACTGTAATATAAGTCAATGTTGAGACCATCAATAAACCTCCTGATCTACTCTCTCTATGTGGGAACCAACCATATAACATGACGGGCCACATCTGCGACAATCATCTCATACTGGATCGCTGTCATATCTCCCTGGCATAGCGGCTCAAAATCTCTATGCAACTCCTCCATACGAGTATGTAGAACAGACTTCTGTAAAAAGAGAATGGAGAACTCATGCCATGAAAGTGGCGCTGTGCCAACTGGCCTACTCAACTTATAGGCCTTCTACCATTGGTAGGCTACCCTAGTCAACTGGAAAATGGTAAATGCAACTCCATTGGTCTCCAAAATACACGTTGTACGAAGAATCAACTAACACCAATCTAAGAAATCCTACGCATTCTCTGACTTCTCCCTGTTGAATTTTGGAGGCTTAAGCCTCCCAAACTTCTCTTTCCTCTTCTTCTCCTCATCACTCATAGGGGGGCGAACATTATCCCGAGTAGTAGAAGCTGGTTGGGTTGGTAGTACCCCCGGTGTCTAGGGTCCCTGAGCTACCTGCTTTGGAGTGCGTGCGGCAAGAGTCTAAGGACCTCCCCGGCATGAGAAGTGGCTGGTGCGGCTGGAGCTGTAACCGCTTGAGCAAGGCTAGTGCATACAGTCGAATCTGGGCCAAAGCCTCCTGAAGGCTTGGAATCACAATAGGCATAGCTGGTGCCTGAGCTGGTCCTATCAGCTCAATAATCTCTGATATTTGCTCCTTAACTGGAGCAACTGGTGACTCCGTAGTTGCTACTCTAGCTGTGGTACGAGCTGCACCTTGGCCTCTACCGCGACCCCAGTCTCTCATTCCCCTAGATTGTCGTATTGGTGGCCGTTCACTTGATCGTTTCACATGTGTCCTCACCATCTATGAGAGAATAGAATAATAAAAGTTCAGTTTCCAAAATTAAGAAATTCGGATGCAAGAGTACAGTAAAGTGAAGTTTCTTAACGATTAGGTAGCCTCTCGAAGATAAGTATAGACGTCTCCGTAACGATCCGCAAGACTCTACTAAACCTGCTCATGACTCGTGAGACTAAGTAACCTAGTGCTAGGATACGGACTTATCATGATAAAAAATCCACAAGTTGTGATGACACCTAACCCAACCCTCTAGGTAAGTCAACAAACACATGATTAACAATGAAAAAGAAATAACACAGTCTAATAACTCAACAACAGAAGAATACCATAAAATTTTTGAGAATAAAGTCAAAATGCTACTACAACCAACCCTAAAATCTGGCGTCAACAAGTACATGAGCATTACTGAATAACAAGGTGCGAAATAAATCCTCTAATACAACTGTCTGAACATGAAAAACAATGAAGATAAAGATGACATGAAGAGAACTTCAAGGACTGTGGATGGTATGACAACTTCCTTATAGTCTACCAAATAGCTGGCACAACTCAAACCTAAAAATAACCTCGGCCGGATGTACCTGGATCTGCATGAATTGCAGAGTGTAGTAAGAGTACAATTGACCTTATGTACTTAATAGGTAACAACACTAACCTTGGGTTGAAAGAAGTGACGAGCTTTGAACAACAGTCCAACGACAGTACCAATAACCGATAATAGTTCAGAAAATACAGCTCGTTCTCAAGTAATCAATGATATCAAGTACAATTCGTTTTCATTTCAGCAATTTAGGCATGCTTTCAAGTATAACAGTTTAAAACCCAACACGGATTTAGCGTGACAATTACCATGTAGCGTGAGGAAAGTAAATCTTTTTGCCTATATGTAAAGTATACATGTAAATCAATAGTATCATAGTAGATTCATCAATAATATCTACACTTAGCATTGTACGTGAGCCGAGCAAAACTGCCCATGACTCATGCACATATATGAAACATTGAGCTTGCGCCCACTGGTGGCGTGTCAGACTCTAGAGGGGCGGATCCTGCCCAAGATCTAATTATAATCACTTAGTCCAATAATGAGGCCTGGTGCATGCATTACCTCATAACAATAACACTCAGCCCAATATGGCCCCGTCATACGCGTCACCACAAAATTAGTATCGAAATGGATCTAAGGCTCAAACTCATTCATTTACATTTCGAGTCTCACATGAAGTCATCTCAAATATCAATAAAATATCTCTTACCCTCAAGAGATATCAGCAACATGTGAGGAATCGAATAGGAAGTACTAAGACAAATATATTATACATGGATACAGTATCATGACTGAGAGCATGTGTGCAAATAAAATGTATAACTTAGAAATAGCAGGAATAACCCTATCAAGTCTCAAATAGTTATCACATAGCCTAGACATAATGTCTAACATGATTCACCGTTCAAATAATCAAACAAGTGGAAGGGACGCGACGATAACATGATATGATAGCAATGCAAGCACTCTATTAGCCTAAAAGCCTCCCCAAGCCCTAAACGAATCGGTGCACACACATATGCCCGCCACCAAGTGCGTATGTCACCCCAATATCTTTCACATAACATAGTCCTTAGGGTTAAATACACTCAAATACAAGTATAGAAGTACCTCAAACCGTGCAAATAACATCTCCAACAAGCCCTTCCCATGCGTATCGGCCTCCAAACGACTCGAATCAGGTCACAAAAACTCAATATCAACAAATAATGATGTAGGAAACAACTTCAAACAATAAATTTCTTTATCAAAATCAAAAAGTCAACCCCAGGCCCGCACCTAGAACCCAAAAAATTCATAAATTCCGGACCATTATGAGTCCAACCATATGAAAATTATCGGATTTCAACCTCAAATCAACCTTCAAACCTCGATTTTTCATTTTTGAAAAGTTTCCACCATATCCCATATTACTTCACTTTAATCAACTAATTAAATGCTAAAACAAAGATGGAATCATGATATAACAAAATATTTGAGTCCAAAACACTTACCAAAATCAATGACGTGAAAATCTCTTGCAAAATAGCCTAAAACTGAGCTCTATAAGTCAAAATATGAAATAGGTACTCTAACCCTCGATTTGGAATTTTAAACATTTTACTGCCCATATGTTCCTCTTCGCGATAGAACAAAAATGTTGCCCCCAAGAATAAGCTTCGCAAACGTGACGCGAACGTGATGCTTACCAGTTACAACTCTTCGCGAACGCGTGCCCAGCTACACGATCATGTAGTCTTGAAGTTTTACACCCTAGCTGACCACACCTCTTATGTGAATGTGTGATCCTTCTCGCTTTCGCGGTGAATTGATACCATAAAGCTTCGCGAACATAATCCAAGCATCAGGAACGCGATGCACAAAATTCAACCAATCATAAAAGACCCTTTGCAATCGTGAACCTTCCTTCGCGATTGAGTATAAGGAAACCAGAAACAGATACATCTGCAGTCCAACAAGTCCAAAATGAGCCAAACATGATCCAAATCACATCTGAGGCCCCCGATACCCCATCCGAACTTACCAACAAGTCCTAAAACATGATATAAACTTAGTCAAAGCCTCAAATCACATCAAATCATGTCTAAATCAGGAATCACACCCCGTTTCAAGCCTAATGAACTATTGAACTTCCAACTTCTAAAACCAATGTCGAAACTTATCAAACCGACTCCGATTGACCTCAAATTTGGCACATAAGTCATAAATGACACAAAAGACCTATTCCAACTCCCGGAACTGAAATATGAATCTGATATCAAGAAAGTTAACTCACGGTCAAATATCTCAACCTTCCAAACCTTCAACTTTCGAACTTTTGCCAATTTAAGCCAAAACGATCTACGAACCTCTAAATCAACAGAGGACATACACCTAAGTACACAATCACCATACGAAGCTATTGGAACCATCAAAACTCTATTTTGGGATTAAGTGATTCAATTCATTCCAAAACAACTCTGGAACCAAACCAACCATATTGGCAAGTCACATAACCACAATTGAACATAGAATAAGTAATAAATAGGGAAGAGGGATACTATATCAAATGGCTAGCCGGGTCGTTACAATGGATTTATGGAGTTTATGGTTCTACAGTTGAGAACTCAAGGATGACGTTATTTAGTTCGTAATTCTTCAATTGATAACTCAAGGATGGCATAATTGATTATGTGGTTCTATACTCGAGAGCTCAAGGATGAAGTCACGGAGGTCATGATTCTATAATTGAGAACTCAAGGATAAGCTTATAGAGTTCGTGGTTAAAAAATTAGGAACCCAAGGATATCATAATGGATTTCATAGTTCTATAATTGATAACTCAATTATGATCATGAAGTTTGAGGATCCAATATTGAGAACTCAAGGATGGAGCCATGGAGTTTCTGGTTCTACAATTAAGAGCTCAAGAATAGTGTCATGGAATTCATGGTTCCCCATTGTCAAAGGATAATTTCATTGGAATGCTTTCTTGAATGTATCTACTCCTATTAAAAGGAAATTTTCATTCTATACGGTACGGTTACAATCCTATTGAAGAAGTTGGAAGCAGTTTACTGCCCTTGGGAGCTTGCTGATAGTGAGGAAGCCTATTCTATCTATCATATTTCCATAATAAAATTTGTGATTCTACAATTGAGAAATCAAGAATTGTATCATGGAGTTTATGGTTCGAAAATTAAGAACTCAAATATAGAGTCATGGAGTTTGTGGTTTGGAAATTTAAAACTCAAGGATGGAGTCATGTAGTTTTTTATTCTACAATTGAGAACTCAAGAATGGCGTCATGGTATATGTGGTTTTATAATTAAGAGCTCAAGAATAGAATCATAGAATTTGTGGTTCGTCAATTGAGAACTCAAGGATGGAATCGCAGAGTTTATGTTTTTACAATTGAGAACTCAATTATAGCATCATGGCGTTCGTGGTTCTACAATTGAGAACTAAAAGATAACGTCATGGAGTTTGTAGTTCTATAATTGAGAACTCAAGGATGGTGTCTTGGATTTTGTAGTTCTATAATTGAAAACTCAATGATGGAGTCATAGTGTTCGTGGTTCTATAATTGATAACTCAAGGATGGGATTATGAAGTTCGTGGTTCTATAATAAAAAAGACTCAAGGATGATGTAATGAATTTCGTAGTTTTATAATTGAGAACTCAAGAATGGTCTTTGTCACGACCCAAAACCGGTCCAGGTCGTGATGGCGCCTAACGGTGGCGTTAGGCAAGCCAACGACAACAACAACAATGAAAGTGCGGAATACAATGACAACATGGGGTAAGGCCGTAGACATAAGCTGAGCCACAACTAGGCCCAATGCATATACATCCCCGATAACTACAATAAGTGTGTGCCAGGACTAGTGTCACAGTGTCAACGGGCGGCTACATAGATACAACTGTAGAAAATATATATACAAAATATACAAGCCGCAGTCTTGGAACAAAAGACTGTGCAAAAAGGAAACTAGAAGGCTCCAGAAGTGCTGTCAGGGGAACGCCAAGTAGACAGCTCACCATCTAGAGCGACGCCGCGGTCAGTATCTATCAACAGGTGGACGACCGGACGGACTAGCCTCAGTACCTGCACAGTTAAGTGCAGAAAAGAAGGAAAGTGCAGCATGAGTACATATAAA
>ML285695.1:0-25342 GCA_005239495.1 Nicotiana undulata
AATCAGTTAGAAATCAATTTACCATGATAAATCTTAAGTTATTATGCAATTTAAATGATAGAAACAATAATAGAGTTGAAAATGAAGCATTATGTAGAAGGAAATAAGGAACTTCAGTGGAAATATCCCGTGCACGCGCTCGTCACCTCACGTACACGGGGTTTTTATAGGAAAAACCAGTAAAAATGCCTAAGGGAGATTCCCCAACACTGAGTTAGGCAAGCCACTTACCTCAACTGTGAAAATCAATCGCTAATCACTCTCTTGCCCCGAGTATCCAACTCTGGGTGGCCCAAATCTCGATTACCCAGCTGAAAATCCTCTCAAAAATCGCCTCCCCCGAGCTCCCACAACTCAAAAATGGTGAAATAAGGTTTAAGCTTCGAAATGGGGTTTAATAATCTGCCCAGGTGTTTTATGCTATGCGATCGNAAATGGTGAAATAAGGTTTAAGCTTCGAAATGGGGTTTAATAATCTGCCCAGGTGTTTTATGCTATGCAATCGAGGAGTCTCAGTCGCGATCGCGAAGAGTAAAATTCCATGTGCCTCAAAACCTTAAGTGCGATCGCGTACATGTGCCTGCGACCGCGGACCTTCTGGCATTAGTATTATGCGATCGCAGAGTGTATCATGTGATCGTGGAGAGTAACCTCCAGATTTTTCCTCTAGCCCTGCAACACTATGCGATCGCGACCCTTCATGTGCGATCGCGGAAGCCAACATAGCAGAACTATGCGATCGCGTAGAGCATTCTCCTGACCCTCTCATCTAACACTATGCGATCGCAGCTCCATTTATGCCATCACAGTGAATACTTGACTGCTGTAGAAAAACCAGCAATAACACCTAAGGCTTTTGGCCTTGAAGTGTCCGTTTGAACACCCGAAACACATCCGAGGCCCCCGGAACCTCAACCAAAACCACCAACTAGTCCAAATACCTTATTCGAACTTGGTCGAGCCTTAAAAACACGCTCCATAACATCAAAATCATCAAATAAGCATAGATTCAAGCCTAAGAACTTAGGAAGTTTCAAGAATTCACCTCCGGCGCCGAACCACGTCTAAACTCGTCCGAATGACCTCAAATTTTGCACACATGTCATAAATGACATTCCGGACCTGCTGTCGCTTTTGGAATCTCATTCCGAGTCCGATATCAAAATCTCACCTATCGGCCGAAATCGCCGAAATTCTAACTTTCGCCAATTCAAGCCTAAATCTACGTCTGACATAAAAAACACATTCCGAACACGCTACCAACCCTGAAATTACTCAACAGAGTTAAAAGAGTTAATAGATTTCTATTCCGGATCCGTCTTCACACAGCTCCCGCTCCGGTCCAATTTCTAAGGTTAAAGCTCACCTTAAAGGACTATATGTCCAAAAACACTTCAATTTTCATCACTTAACGCTCCGACTCGTTCCATTAACCTAATAAGACATGTGAGGAACAGTTATCCAGGGATCAGAGTGCTAATTCTCCAAAACGACAGGCTAGGTCGTACAATATACTACTATCTGGTTATCGATTTATTTTTAATGACTTTCAAGCTTCTACTGCCTTCTTCTTAGGAAGTATTAAAAGGAAAATAAAGAAATGAACTCAAAGGCTGACATTAATATGAATTTTTCCATTGAAGTAGTTCAAATCATGCTAAAAGTCATCAATTGGATAGTACAGTTAATTAAGCTTGAAGTAATGTATAGAACCTCAGTTTCTTCTCTTCCAATGTTTGCAACAAAATTAATGCATGTGCTGATTTTGGTTGGAGTTAATTTTGTTGGCTGATTAGAGGTATAGAGTTTTAGCCACTTTGAGTTGTAGGCTGATTTAAGATCTCTTTGCTTAAATTTAAGGACTTTTCTTTGCTTGATAGACAATATGGTCTTTTAGGAATTTTCTATAGGTTTGACGGGTATGTTGGATAGTTTATCCTTCAAACGAATATTTTATGAATTCATCATCCTTGCTTTTTTCCTCTTCTAATTTACCCTCAAACGACAGGAAGGTACATTGTCTATGTATTTGTTGTATGAATGTAATGTATTCATTCGTTGTTCTTTTCTTGGTGGGTCTTCACTTAGTCAGAGTTTGTTATTTTTCTTCTATTCGTATACGTCACGAGCTCTCTAATTTGAGAGTAATTTATATCTTGATGATCTTTCAATTTTGAATTTCAAAGTAGACTTGGAAATGTGTTAAGGTTGATCTTATTAATAGTTTTCATTTTCCAATGGAGGAAAAAATTGCGAGTGTAGAGTAGTGCATGCGTGTATGTTTTCTTTGGGGGGGGGGGGGGAGGGGTCTTTGCTCTTTCAGATCAACTCGATCTTGATCATCATCTATTTGACTACTAAGGTTCCTCTTGTGTATTTTTCTTATTTGTCTGGTATTGTCTTATTTTTCTGGCAAATGACAGAAGGAAAGCATAATAATAGGCAAGTAGATGTGAGAAATTGGCGTGTTATCAGGGTAGCTGGAAACCTTGTAGCTGCTTCAGCTATTAATGGAATGTTAATGGATAACCACTTTAGACGTGTTTCTTGATCTTCATACGAATTTTATACGAGTATCTGTAATTGTTACAAAACTTTCATACGACCTGTTGCGACAATTCATTTGACATAATAGTTTATCATTTTTTGTTTATGGTAAATCTAATTTCTACTATCTTACACATTTGTATTAGCAGGTCCTATTGCAAAGTCGTGCGGTTTTTGGGTTACATATGAATTAGAAACAAGATGATTAAAAAAAGTAAGATTTCTGTAGTAGCTGTGTAGTCTTCCATTTCTCTACACAAGCTCATCTCTTGGAGACAATATCACTATACCTTTATTTACAGTAGTTTAATTCTGTTTACATTGGGCCCGGACTTTGACCGGGCTACCTCCACTAGTAACTATATATATGAAAGTAATAAGTGTATCTATACCCACTGCACATACATTACATGTCAATATTCATGCCTCTAATGATTTTACTGGTGTTTGTCGCAGTTGCATACATAATAATTCTCCTTTCTTTTCTTGAAAAACTTTTCCTTGCTCTCTCCCTTTCACATATTTTTTGATTAATTGGGTACTTTCTAATTAATTTGTCAAAAAAGAGTACTACATAATAGTAATTGTTATGAAATACATATTATATGGATGTCCACTAATTAAATATAGCTCCCACAACTCTTTTCTATTATGTAGATAATCCCCACTACTTCTTATTATTATAGTTGTAACTCCCACACGTCCATAACTTTTCCGTGATCTTCCCTCATATTCTCAATAGTTAATACCTTATTCATGACATCCTTTTGTATTCCCTCAATGTCATCCTATAAATAGAGGGTTTGGGCATGTTACACCCCATAGTTTCATATGTGAGAGTACGTCGTAAGTCAATTGATGTAAGCTCTGAAATGAGATCATCTTTTAAAGTACATAAATTAAGTTAATAATGTTAACTTGGAGGTTAAAAATATTTAATATCATGGACTGCAAGTACCAAGAGGGTTGTAAGGCTTAGAAGCTTAACCAATTGAAGAAAATAAGTTTCGTCGAAAGTCGACAAGTTGGGAATGTTATAACATGTACTTTTGGGGTGAGACTAGAGTGCTCAAAATGATAAGGAGGTTATGTTATGAGTTATTTTTGCCTTATTATAGTCATGTGTTATATTCTGAAGTCAAGTGAGTTGTGGAACAAAAGTTGGCAAAGATCATCACAAGTTACATTCATAAATATGCTGAAATTTAGGTCAAATGTAGCTGAGCATTTATCCCAATATACTTGGAATTAGGGTATTATCTACCTACCAAATTTAATATCTACGGGTCTATTTTCTAATACATTAAACCGTTCATCGATACGACATAGGAGTAGAGAGATATTTGCAGTTTTGCGAGACTGCGCAAACTGCATAGGTGACAAGTAGGTTTGTCCCTAAAGCTTTTTGAGCAATACACTTCGTATGTTATATGAGGTCTTTTTGTGACATATTATATACCAAAATGAGTCTTGGAATGTAGTTTCTAACGCTCTTAACTATTTTTTTATAGGACATCCGGATAAAACGATATAAGCGTCTGAAGAAGAGTCAATAATAGGGTGTCAAGCTAGCACCTCTTTGACTTTTCAAAAATGGATATATATAGGCCTTATTTCGTTTCTTTCTTCACTTTTCCACATACCACGATCAGAATAAGACCCCTAAACCTATCCTCAAGCTCTGCACATGGGTTTCCAAGAATATGAAATCCAAATTCTTTCCCAAAAATGTTGTGAAATATAAGATGGTCTGAAAAATGTATTTCTTTTTCAAATATTCCTTTACACATTAAGTAATATGCTTCATTTTTCTTTCTAGAAAGCAAGTGTGAGCTACCTATCTATGACCACATACCAATGTGTGTAAAATATCATGAATGATGTGATACCGCACATCATGAGGAAAATGCGTCTCTATGCATGTATGTCATATACGCATGCCAATGCCATGTGTCTCAGAGATGAATCATGTACTCACACTCTTAGAGTACTCAACCTCACTGTATCATACCTTCCACTCATCATACTCAACCACTCGGTAGTGTATATGGACCATACGGCCCAGGGAAGATCCATCCCGGAATATATATACATCAGTGACTCTAAGTGACCCAGTACCGAGAAAACAGGCAAATCCAGCCTCATGGAGAAGATCCATCTCCAAGTATCAAGTTCTTCGGACAAATCCATGTCCAGAGAAATCCATTCCTCAATGATATATCAATACTCAACCACTCGGTACTGGATATGGCCCGTGCGACCCAGGAAGATCCATCCCAGAATATATACATCAGTGATCATCAGTCTCCAGTACCGAGGAAACAGGCCAACCCAGCCTCATGGAGAAGGTACATCTCCATACCAGGAAGATCCATCCCTGAATATAATCAACCGCGCTCACTGAGGGTGTGCAGACTCCGAAGTGGCTCCTTCAGCCCAAGCGCTATAACAAGACATTCATGGCATAAATCAATCAGGCTCTTGCTCTCAATCAGTCATAAATAAATTTCTCATGTTGCGACGTGCATCCCGATCCCATAACTGTCACTTATAATCAGGCTCTCGGCCTCATTCAGTCGTCAATCTCTCTAGCCTCACCCACGAGCTCACAATGTCATGAAAACTGACCGTGAATAATGATATGATGTATCAATAAGTAACAACGGAGACTGAGATGTGATATGAATGCATAAATGTTAGTAAGTACGAAATATCAACGAAATCGATGAGGTGACAACAAGAAACGACCACTATGGGTACAACCAATGTTAGCAATAAGCCTAAACATGATATTTGGCATGATTGACAACTCAATTACTTTATCACATGGTGAAAACACAAATATCAACAAAATAGGTCCACTATACATGGCCAAGGGAACAATAGAGTCACAATTCACAGGGTGCGCGCCCACACGCCCGTTACCTAACATGTGCGTCACCTCAATACGAATCACATAACACGTAATGCGGAGTTTCATACCCTTAGCACTAAGTTTAGAAGAGTTACTTACCTCGAACGAGCCAATACTGATGCCGAGTAGGCCAAGCAATGCTCCAAGGGTGCCATCCCGCGCGTTCTGCCCTCCAAACGACTCGAAACTGACCAACAACAATTCAAACACATCAAACTATGCTAAAGGAACCAATCCCGATTATAAAAAATCAAATCTTGAATCAATGCTCGAAATCAGCCTAAATCCCAACTGGGCCCGCACCTTAAAATCCGGTAAAACTCACAAAATCTGACAACTCATTTAATTACGAGCCCAACCATACAAGTTTCACTCAAATCCGACCTCGAATCGGCTTCCAAATCCCAAAAGTTCATTTTATAAAACTCCACCAATTTTTCCTCAAATTTTGCACACAAGACAAATATGATACCACGAATCTATTCAAACTTTTGGAATTCCATTCCGACCCCGATATCTAATTTTTCTACTACTGACCGGAAATCATCAAATTTCCAATTTCGCCAATTCAAGACTAATCCTACCACGGACCTCCAAATTACATTCCAAATACGCTCCTAAGTCATTATACATCATACAGAGCTACTCATGCCCTCAAACAACCGAGCGAAGTGCAATTGCTCAAAACGACCAGTCGGGTCGTTACACATAAACAAGTCTCACGATAATGGTATATAAAGCTTAATGTTACCATAACAACTTTTGGATTTATGAAAATTATCGTTGATTGGTGTATAGTCCAAAATATCAGTCGGAGCAAGTTTATATTTTTAGTTTTATATATTGACGATCTTCTTTTTGCTACTAATAATTTAGGCATGTTGCGTGAGACTAAAAATTTTATTTCTAAGAATATTGAAATGAATGATATGGGTGAGATATCCTATGTGATAGGAATAGAAATATTCCGTGATAGAATACAAGGATTATTGTCTCAAAAGGGCTATATCGACAGAATTCTAGAGAGATTTAACATGAATAATTGTTCTGCAGGAATTGTTCCAATTCAAAAAGGGGGACAAATTTATTCTTATGCAATGCCCTAAGAATGATATAGAACGAAAAGAAATTGAATCAATTCATTACTCTTCTATTGTTGGTACTTTGATGTATGCTCAGACTTGCACAATATTAGATATTAGTTTTGTGGCCGGTATGTTGGGAAGATATCAGAGTAACCAAGCGATTGATCACTGGAAGGCTGCAAAGAAAGTCTTGAGGTACCTGAAAGGAACAAAGAATTGCATGCTCGTGTATAGGAGATCCAAGAATTTGGAAGTTGCTAGATACTCGGATTCAGATTTCGTTGGATGTATTGACACTAGAAAGTCTATGTTTGGTTATTTGTTCCAATTAGCTGAAGGAGCAATATCATGAAAGAGTGACAAATGTTCTGTCATTGCTACATCCACGATGGAAGAAGAATTTGTGGCAAGTTTTGATGCCATAATTCTAGCATTATGGTTGCGAAACTTCATTTCAGAACTTGGGGTTGTAATCGACACCATTACCAAGCTGCTGAAAATTTATTGTGTTAATTTTGCAGCAGTATTCATCTCCAAGAACGATAAGTACTCTAAAGGTGCCAAACATATATAATTAAAGTACTTTACCGTCAAGGAGGAAGAAATAAAAAGTTTCACTTGAGCATATTAGAACTGATCCCATGATTGCAGATCCGTTAACGAAAGGTTTACGGCCAAAGATATTCTAAAGAACATGTACATGGAATGGGCCTGTGCTGTATTTATGATTGATGTATTTATAATATTTTGATACTCTAAGCTCATTTATGTGTTTCTGATATACATTAATGGTTTCCTGTTTCTCATAATAGTATACATATTATTATTTTGAGATATTACAGAATAAGTCTCAATGAGACAATATTGTGGACCATAATATTTTATAGCTTATGGAACTGGTACGATTAGTTGCTAATGTTGTAGTATATGGAAGGGAGTATATAAACAAATTATATATAACCGCCATAACTCATATTTAGTAGTTCATCGTATTATGGTATTTATGATGGACATTATAGATGATATTTATTTATCCGTAATTACTATTTATATTATTAATATTAATATTATGTGATTATTCGGCCAAGTGGGAGAATGTAAGTTTTCCTACGTGTGCCCGCAATTAATATTTAATTAATGAGCAAATCTCACCCGTTCGATCGGTTACTTGATGAACATACTAGAATAAGTGAAAACCTCTATAAATTGGCCCTCCCTCTACCTATTAGGGTTATCACTTTTCTACGTACAATTCCATCATTGATGGCTGTGATAACGAAAGCTAGGGCAAAGGGCGAGAAACCAATTTTAATTAACGCTTCCGTTTCGTGATAATAACTTCTGCTTCATGCATGTTTTCTATATCGATTATATGTAAAATTATCATGTTCAAGATCCTGATATATATTAAAGTTTATGTTTACATCCGGTGGATAATTGTTGTAGCAATATTAAAGTTGCTATATATCCACGAGTAATATGAACAAGCGCGAAGACTAACATAAAGCAATTCCTGAAGATAATAATTTGTATATACTAAAACAATAGAGAAGTTTTTCGCAATCATTGTATTTTAATATGTCGTAACAAATATCATATGTTATCTTTTAGGTTACTAACCATTATTGGTGCATATACGTTAAACTTGACCAGAAAGAACTTTGTAAGCAATAGAGCGTGCCTTGCACCTTGCTGTGAGTGGCTCATCTTTTGCCATAGTGAGACCATTTCCTTCGGCTAAATCGATTTTCTCTTGGCTAACCCTTTGCCATTCGAAACACTGAATTAGAGTTCCTAAAGCTAAGCCAACCCACACGTTGAGCAAGTCCAGCGCCTGGGCATGCTCTTCTTCCTATTCCGAATGACATTAATTTCCATGGTTTCACTTCCATACTTTCGAATCGCTCTGGTTTGAAGCTTTCTGGGTCATCCCAAACTAACGGATCCCTATGGATAGCCCATGCATTCACCAATAAGATTGTGCCACGTGGAATGTCAAAGCCCCTACTTTGGCATTGTCAGATGATTCGCGGGGCACTAGCATTGGTGCTGCTGGAAATAGTCGGAGCGTCTCCGAAATGATACTTTGAAGATATTTCAGTTTGGGTAAATCTGCTTCATTAAATGATCGTCACCTACATGGTTGTCTAGTTCACTTCTGGCCTTATTTAATACCTCCGGATGGTTGAGCAAAAGCGACATTGCCCATTCTATTGTTACTGCCGATGTGTCCGTCCCCCCACTTAGTATGACCTGCACTTATGAAATATTATTAAATACTCATTTCAACCTATATGAAGCTGTTTTACTTGACATAGTATAAAAATTCAGAATACCAAGTACAAAAAATATCTTTTAAAATAAGTAATGGTGAGAGTTCCACATGTTTTTACATTTCTTTTTCCTCACACAAGACAACACTTTTAGGACTCGTTTGGTACGAGAGATATATAACAGCAACGGCGAAGGTATGTTAGTTGACCACCCTTCGCCGAAAAATTATACCACGTATAAGGTAAAATATTGCTTGTTATTGATTGAAAATAGATTTTGAACACCCTTGATATAGTTCACTGACAAAGGGTGTTCAAATTTGAACACCCTTGTTAAGTTTCCTGGCTTCGCCACTGATAACGGATAATTAAATTTGAGTTGAATTTATCCCACGTTTGGTTGGAATAAAATCACAAAATAACTAATCCCAGAACTATAGTATTTTTTTTATTCCTATAGGATCCCGAATAACTAATCCAGAATAATAAACCATGGGATAACTTGTTTTCCAATACAATGTCACTTAATTAATTAGTATATAAAAAAAGGGGGCCTAATTAATGATTCATATCTTTAAGTGTAAATAATCATGCTTAGATTTAAGTAACTTCTAAAAAGAGGCAATTGCCATTGTTTTGTGGATATAGACTAAAAAGGTGTAATATATACTGTTGTTTTTTTATAAATTGTGGATAAACCACTATGTCAAAACCAATAAATTATCATAGCTTAATATATCTTGACTTGTGAACGTACGAAAATAAGAAAAGTAAATTATTTGATCGATTAGAAATTACTATTCTTGATAGGATTAAACACCTAAATATAACAACGAGAATCTTTAGAATAGCCTTGTCGAATGTTATAACACAAGGAAGTATCATATATCATTTAGACAATGTTTTTATGGAAAAAATATAGTTTAGATTTGGTACTTCGGTTTATCGGTTTTTTTTGGGTACATTTAATAGGGTGTACTCGACATCCAAAAAAGAACTACGCGAAAACGTCCCTTTTCAGAAATATTATATTCCATACCTATTCAATAAAATATCCAACATGGTATGTATTTCGTATATATTTGGGGTTTTACTATTCACTTTTTGCAAACTATTATGGTATACAATACCAAAACTATTGTATATACAGCATACTAGAAAAATATACAAAATATGAATTGTATACCCTGAAGGTATACAAAGTGCATGCATAACTGCTACACTATAACTTTTAAGGGCAAAATTTAAAGAGGCGGAGCAAGCCTATTAGGTGCGAGTTTGGCCGAACTCGATTACTTTTGCTTACATACTTTATTTGTATTAGGAATTCACTAAATATGTATTAATATTTAATTGTAAACCTAGGGACTAAGACGAGTCATGGTTTCATAGCAAATTCAGAACCCACTAGCTTCAAATCTTGGCTTCCACCTCTAACTACAGACTAGTTTTAAGCTATTAGAGTGATCATGAAAAGACCCCGTTTTTCTTGACGACCCCCGCCTGAGTGGGTATATATTTGTTAATATTTGCGGTCGATTTACGTAAGATGAAACAAATATTAGAGTGTAGAAAGCTTACCATTATAATTCCTTTGATGATTTCGTCGGTGTAGTATTCTGGTTGTGATTCTTGCAAAGAAAGCAAATGATCAATCATCGTATTTTGGTTCTCCGCACAACGGTATTCTTCAATTAAACTTTGCAAGAATTCATCCATTTTGCGGCCGAGCTGCTCGACGATATTCTTCTTAGTACGCTTATAAATCCAACAAAATGGTACAGGCAAAAAGTCATCTACATTTGATGCACCCCCATTGCTAAAGAACTGCTCTATAAGCTCACGAAAATATGTTGCCTCCCTATTTCTTAAGTAATGGTTTCCAGCTACCATTCTCATGGTGATGTTAAAGGATAATTCAGAAAATTTGGACTTAAGTTCAACAGACGTGGCACCAAAATCCTTGCAACTTTGAAACAACTTGTGCACAAGAAGCTTGACTTCATGTTGTCGAATGGACTGAGAGTTGTTGAGACGCCTAGAGGAGAAGATTTCGAGTGTACAAATAAGTCGAAGGTTGCGCCAGTGATCGCCATAAGAGGAATCAATGATTGTGGTGCAGTTATATCCTCCAACCATTAAAGGAGGGCGGTTGGCAAACACGATGTCATATTTAGTGAAGCATTCCTCCACCGCGGATGGAGATGACACCACCACAACGAGACGCTTGCCTAATTGAAGAGAGAAAATAGGACCGTATTTTTCAGAAAGACTTCCAAGAGTGCGATGCATATGTTGTTTCAAAATATAGAGATGTCCTATTATAGGAAGTTTAAGTCCTGGGCTTGGTGGGAGGTTATACTGTTGTCCTCTTGTGGACACAAGTTTGAAGACTAGAAAAAGTAGGGAAATAGAAACCCATGCAAACAACCAAGCTGCTTCCATTCTTTCAATGAACTTATCTCAAGTTAGGGTATGGTTTGCCGTCGAGAAAGATGTACATGAAATCAATTTATTCCACCCCAAGTGACAAGATAACCAATAATTAAGTGAATGACGGAAACCAAATAATTATCACAATTTGCCAACTGGAATTGTGCTATTTGGAGTAGCATGCTTTAAATATATATGTGTATATCTAAAAGTAAGAACCATGCCTCAAATTACAGATAATTGGAGACATGTATGGAACGTGGCCTTTTTACGTACATATTCATATTACATACGACAGGGTCCCTATACAATAGTGATTGTAGTCATGCATGATGGCATGTGTGTTACTACAGATTAACTAAAGACAAAATGGATGTATTCAAGTGTTATAAGAAGATAAAATGGGGGGATAATGTAGTCAAATTAATTGGTTATTAATCCAACAAGGGTTATGTCTCGTAGAGGATTGAGCCAGGGGTGCAATTAGGGTTATGTCTCGTAGAGGATTGAGCCAGGGGTGCAATTTATTTACGGAGAAGGGTCAGATATCCCCCTCTACTATCAAATATTGTTTAAAGTTGTCATCCGTTATACTAATCGATTAAAATTGCCCCTACCATCTTACTACTCAACGTATTTGCCCCTCATTTAACAGAAGGGACACGTGGCAGCCTAAACTTCTACTCCGTCTGTTCCAATTTATGTGAACTTGTTTGACTGATAACGAAGATTAAGAAAAAATAAAGACTTTTGGAATTTGTGGTCCTAAACAAGTCAAAATGGGCCCCAGAGTATTTGTGTTGTTATAAAAGTTTCTCATTAAGGGCAAAATTATAAGTTTAAGCTAAATTGTTTTCAAATTTAAAAAAGGGTCATTCTTTTTGGAATGGACCAAAAAGGAAATAGGTTCACATTAGAACAGAGGCAGTAAGAGTTTTTGATACCCGACCCGTTATCCATATTGAATACCCAATATCCATGACCCTTGTCACAATACCCAATTTCGTATTAGGCCGTGATGGCGCCTAAAATCATTGTTAGGCAAGCCAACACTGATTAGCTAAGAACATTCTCAATAGAGCAAACCCCTGAACGGCTTAGAAGGGCAGCTCACCGGTAGTCTCTAACTGGGAAAACTTGAACTAAGCGTCGGGCTGGTGACCAGATGCACTCGCCTCAAATCCTGTACAATCAAGCACAGAAGCATAGCATGAGTACATAAAAATATGTACCTTGTAAGTATCTAGTCTAACCTCGAAGAAGTAGTGACGAGGGGTCGACTTCGACATATACTAGGGCCAACAATATAATAATGTAAGAATTCTAAATAAGCACAATATGTAGAAATAACAATAACTCAGAATACGAAACAACTCAACGGCTCTTACATCAAATTTAAGAATCCAAAACACTTCCTTTATTTAAACAAATAATCTCTAAAGCAGTAGATTTGTATCAAACAAATAAAGGGCTTCCAGCACTACTTTCACACACAAATTCCACCGAGGACGTTCGCGCCGATCCAACATAAAAATGTAAACTCTGCACTGCGTCGATGGTCAAACGATGTGAACAATAGATCCTTCTATTAACATGCCGAGGCGAACAACCTGTTCCCATGAGAGTAGTGGAAATAATCACCCCGCTCGCGAAAATATATTTGCGAAGCGGTTACATATAAACATAACATGGTTTTCCTCAATCCCATTAAAATAATAATTTACTTGAAACCTTTGAAATTCTTAAAATCTTGAGATAAATTCTTATTCAATACAAATAGTGCATATAATCAATTAACGGTGTCCACAAAACATGGTGTGAGCCTAAAACTACCCGGACATAACATGAATAGTAGCTACGTACGGACTCTCGTCACTGCGTGCGTACATAGCCCCCACAAATAATCACATATTATGTAAGTTCATCTATGGGGAAACTACCCTCTTACAAGGTTAGAAATGAGACTTACCTCGTCTCAAAGCTTTCTTCTCACTTCAAGAATGCGCTCAAACCTCCAAACTTGACACCAAATGACTCGAACCTAATCAAACATTAGACAAACTAATCAATCTATACTCAAAAGTTCATATTTTCACCATTCAAGTGATTACCCCACCTAATTTGCAAGATTCCTAAAATTCACCCCAGGCCCACATGCTCGGATTCCAGATATTTTCATAGAAAGTTGTTACCCATAACCTTGGGAACAGAAATATAAGATTTTTACTAAGTTCCATAACCATTTCCGTTGTAAAACTCCTTTTTTATCAAAACCCTAGGTTTTCATCTAAACCCTTGATTTTCACTAATTTTTGCATGTTAATCTACCCATAATCTACGGCCAAGTTAAGTACGTCCACAATCTCAAAAATAGATCATTAAATTTACTTAAGATGTCGTATGTTTTAACAGGATCTCTAGCATAGATAAATTAGTTTATTTAGTCATAGAAGTAAATAAAACATATGTCAAAAGTTCATAAAATTCAGCAAGACACAAAAAACCATATAATTTACCCCGAGCATCGATAACACTGGCACACGCATAAACGCTTGTCACCTCACATACGCATCACCTGCGCATGTAACATACAATATCATTTATTAGGATACCCTCAACAATCTAGCCAAGACACTTACCTCAAACAATCCATAACAATACTCAAAAAATGCCTTCCTGAGCGAATCAACCTCTGGACGGTTCGAATCTAGTCAAAATAATTTAATATCATAAATAAACGCCATAAGAAACGATTCCGAATAACAAAGCTTCGATCATTAACTAAAAAAAACTCAACCCTAAAAAGCCAACCATGATCCTGCACCCCGGAACCCGACTAAACTCATAAATTCCGAACATCTATTCCAATAAGAGTCCAAATATATGTGTTTCATCCAAATCAAGCCTCAAATCGACCCTCAAATCATCAATTTATGTATTCGAAAAGTTTTTACTAAAATTCCCAATTTTTTCAATTTGATTCATCAAACAATCGCTAAATTCAACATACACAAATCTGATGCAAAAAATTTTACCCCAATCAAATTGTAGAAATTTCCTCTAAAATCGTCCAAATCTGAGCTCCAAAACCTTGTGAGAAAAAGTGACTAAATCCAAAAAAAGTAAAAACAATGCAGCAACTTATCAGCTCGAATTAGATTTTAGATGACCCCAAAGCACACATTTGATAAGCCTAACATGATCCTTGTGAGATTACTCCCAGTATAGCCCTTTGAATCACCCAATTAGGCCTTAAAATGAGGGAGATATGATGTTTTGAAGTTTTAGATGAAGCCTGAAAAGTTCAGGGACATATCAAATATTTTTGCAATTATTTACACCGGAAAAAATCATCAATAAAAAATCTTTGTTTTAGCACCCAAAACTCATTCGGAACCTCCCGGACGAAAAGAGGTCATCTTGACCCGATATTGACCATGGTCAAACTCTAAATTCTAATCTTAACTAGTCTCTCAACTAATGATTCAAAACACACCCGAGTCCCTCAGCGCTCCATCCAATCATACCAACAAGTAAAAATACATTATCCAAACTTATCCAAAGCCTCAAAACACCCACGAGAACGTCACAACAAAGAATCGAGGCTCAAACCGAATAGAATATTTCTTAAGTTGTTAAATCTTCAATCCTTCAAAAGAGTGTTTGAATCACACTTGCACACTTCAGATTACTTCCAAACTTTTCATACAAGTTCAATACAACTATATAGGCATATCCAAAATCTCAGAACATCAATTGGAGTCCAATAACATGACCATGGATAGAAAGGTTCGGACGTTGAAATTTAAGGTAGTGGGTTAGGACAGGTAGCCGAACGTTTTCCTTGTTTGTAACGGTAGATTTAGTACACATATTTTTGTATCCCCTGACTTCTGTACTTACTAGTTGTTGCTTTCATGCCGGCATTATGATTGCAATACCTAGTGTATTTAATTTTTTATTTTTGCTTCGGTTTTCTAATTGGCATGCTTGTTGTTGCCTTACCATTTACATATCCTAAGTCGAGGGTATTCCGGAAATAGCCTCTTTACCTTCCTGAAAGTAGGGGTAAAATCTGTGTACACACTATCCTTCACAAACCTCACTTGTTGAATTACACTGGTTTTTTGTCGTTGTTGTTGAGTATATAAACACAAATAATTGTGCCTTTTCCAAAGGCATTTAAAATTTTGAATCACTTACCAATAAAATACCAATACAAGACGGTGTGCGACATTCCCATAATCCAACGAAAATGGATGAATTTTACACTACTATATTTTTTAATCTGTTGGAACAGATTCGAGCTTATTACTTCCATTTATAGCGGGTTATATGTAAATAATATTTTGACTTAAGTTATATATAACTATAGTGCAAAGATCTTTTCACAATATTTCAAATGACTTAATAGTGTAAAATTATTCTACATTGCATAGAAGTTAAAGCAAAGTGGATATTGTAACGATCCGACCAGTCGTTTTGTGTAATTGCATCCCCGTTTTCCCTTTTGATGCTTTACTCATGCACATTAATGATTTTATAATTTGTGGGGCTGGTTAGTTTTGTTCCATAAAGCTTTCGGGTTGATTCAGACCCTTTGATTTTTGATTTAGAAGCCTAAGTTATAAATATTGACCAAACTTTGACTTTTGTGAAAACGACCTCGGAACGACATTTTGATGGCTCCGACAACTTCGTATCATAATTTTGGACCTGGGTGTATGCCTGAAATTGATATTGAAAGTCCGTATGTTGATTTATGTTTCTTAGCCGAAATTTAAAAATTTTAAGTTGAAAAGATTGACCGTAAGTTGACTTTTAGCTATCGAGATCGGAATTTAATTTTGGCACTTGAAATAGGTCTATTGTGCTATTTAGAACTTGTCTGCAAAATTTGATATCATTTGGAGTTGGTTTGATAGGATTCAGATGTTTAGTTGTAATTCTAGAGATTCTTGAACTTTACTTTGAAACTTATGTGTTTTAGTGTTCGATTTGTAGTTTTAGATGTTATTTTTGTGTTTTGCTCGCGCGAGCGAATTCGTATGATGCTTTTAGACTTGTGTGGATATTTGGTTTGGAGCCCCGATGACTCGGATATGTTCAGACATATTTCGGAATGGATTGAATTGTTGGTGTTGCTGGTGCCCAATTATCGCAATTGTGAGCACCGGCCTCGTAATTGATTGCGAAGGTGACAATGGGGGCACATATGTCGCAATTGCGACTTCCCCCTCGCATTTGCGAAGTTAGCAGGATTTTGGCTTGGTCAGCATCTGCGAACATTTGTTCGCTTTTGCGAGGTTACCAGCTTCGCAATTGTGAAGCCTTTGTTCATAATTGCAATGATGAATGGAGTTGTCAAGGTTCGCAAATGCGTTCCCTAGTTCGCAATGACGAGGGTTCGCAAATGAGACACTTGTAGCTGGACAAAAGGGTTATGAGACGGGCTTTTTCGTATTCTCTTATTTTCGAACCCTAGACTCGGTAGAAGACGATTTGGAGAGGGGATTTTCATCTACAAACTTTGGGAAAGTGATTCTTATCTATTTCTAACTATATTCCATCATTATATCTTAGATTTTAATATCAAAATCATGTGAATCAAAGTGAAAATTTGTGAAACTTTGTTAAGTTTTTGAAAAATAAGAATTTGCGTTTTGAGAGTCGATTTGGACTCGAATTTTTAAATTAATCACATATACGAAATCGTGGGGTCATGGGTAGTCGAAATATACCATTGGACCCGGATATTGACTGTGCAGGTTCCAGAATTACTTTTGTTGACTTTTTGAAAAAGTGTAAAGATCTTAGCTTTATCTATTGCAATTATTTTGCCTTGCATTGTAGGATGATATTAAGTCGATTTTTGTTAGATTTGAGCCATGTGGAGGTGAATTTTAGGGAGAAAGATATTTTTGCGGTTGAATTGGCTTAGTTGAGGTAAGTATATTGCCTAACTTTGTGTGGGGGAACTACCCCTTAGGATTTGGGGTTGATTGTGTCATTTGTGCTATGTGAAAGCCGTGTACGATAGGTGACGAGTTGGTACACGAGTTGTATGTGATAATTGACCGGTCTATGCTACTTTGACTCTTTCTATGCTTTAATTCAAATGTCATATCATGTTATAAATTCTCATAGTCAATCTATTCTTACTTGTGTTAGTCTATCCTTACATGACTTAAATGACTTTGTTAACGCTTGTTCTACATCCTACTTGATAATTTGCTCTTATCTTTAGTTGAACTTGTTGCCTCTTTTGTTGTTACATGTTGTCACTTTCATTGTTTGTAGTCATTGTACATGCCATCTCTTTTATTGTTGATTATCATTATTTGAAGTTATTGTTACAAGTTATCTCTTTCACTGTTATTATTCTTATTTGAAGTCATGTTATCTCTTCCATTGTGAGTTATTTGTATTTGGTTTCGAGGTTAAACATTATCTTTCTCATTGTTGAGTTATTGGTGTTGAAGTTGTGAAAGCCGTATCACATTGAGGCGAAGTTGTTATTTGCTGAGATATCTTTCTTGTTGAGGATTTAACATTCAATGTTATTATTGATACTCTTTTACACGTTGTGGTGGAGCCATAGCTATTGTTGTGGGAACATTGATATTGCTGATTGTTAGCAAGTTGTGACATATGGGCACTTGTGGTGCGAGTTATTACTGTGATGTGATATTGACGTGCATGCGACGGTATAAGGCTAGAGGTTAATGTGCATGTGTCAGCATAAGGTGGGACTTATGTGCGTTTTGCTTAAAAGGGAATTACGTGAAGCCACGGGGCGTCATAAGGTGGGCTAAAGTGCATGTAGTTATTCTGGAAAAATTATTTTCAAAATTATTAATTTGTAAGGCTCACGCGGCGATATAAGGAAAGATTGTAATTGAAATTGAGAAATGTGAATACGAGGCGGTAACTCGGTTGTGATTCTTATTGTACACGGGCGGTACCTCATTGTGATTCTTGTTGTTTATCTCGTGCTGTAATGAGTTATTTGGTGGGAACACTTCTTGTTGTTTTATTCTTCATTGTTCTATCAGTTATTGTCTGTATATGAACATTATGGTTCTTTTCAATTGTTTCCTTTATGTTATCTCTATGCTTACAATCCTTTCGTTAGTCTCTGTTATTAACTTGCTTCATATTATGTATTGCTCCGCTTTCTGTTACGTCTTGTTATTACGTTTTCATTGTGTTTATTATATCCTAGTAGGTGTCTTGACCTGGCCTCTTCACCACTCTATCGAGGTTAGGCTTGATACTTACTGGGTACCGTTGTGGTGTACTCATACTATGCTTCTGCACATTTTTTTGTGCAGTTTCGGGTACGTGTGCCCATGCTGGACGCTTGAGTTGATTTGAGTTGCTGCTTTTTAAGACTTCAAGGTATACTTGCTCCACGCCCGCAGGCCTTGTAGTCCCCACCTATTTTAGACATTCCACTGTTTCTTTCTTGTTTCAGACAGTATTGTAGTTCGAAACTTATAGTACCATCTTGTAGAGCTTACGACTCTGTTCCACCGGGTTTTGGGGAGACTGTTGGTTATTGTACTGTTGATTCATTATTATAGTATGAAGGTTTTATTTGATATTTTAGTAGTATTTCAGCTATTTCTCTATGCATGTTAGGGTTACCTAGTCGTAGAGATTAAGTGCATCACGACATCAAACGGAGGAAAATTGGGGTTATGACAGGGAACCCCTCCCCCTCACCTCCAACGTAACGGGGAAGGAGAAAGATAAACAATGACTTGCTATTCGTATACAGTCTACTGCTCTATGAACATAATTCCAACAGTATGCATGCTTAGCATGGCGACATGGCATATTGGAGGTAAGAAAAAACAAAATTTATGGCAAGTGAACTATTCTAGACTACAGTTGTTGGATACACAGTGCATACTTGTCATGACACTAGGTGTACTAACATTTCTAACTGCAAAAGCTTTTAACTATTTAATGGCCAATGCCTTTTCCATTGGGTCCAGAAGCCAATGTATGCACTCTTTGGTTCTCCAGATTACTATGGCTTCTCTTTCCCGTTCCTGCACTGTTTGATGATTTGGACGAGGCACTCCGATAATTTGCGGCTTTGGAATTTTGATAGTCTTTTTGGTTGTCGATTTCCGTCTTATAAGAAGCAGAAGGAAGAACTCTACAATCAACCAGACTACGATGGCTGCAAAACAGCATCATCAGAAAAATCACCAAAAATATGAGAGACTTCATGATTTGAGCTAACTTTAGTTAGAGGAATACTACAGGAAATGAATAGAAAAATTGGGAGTCGGATTATGGTATGTGGCAAAGGCCGAATGTTTATAGAAGCTTATATAAGGCCGAATGTTAATTTTTAAAATTTTGATATTGAAGTGATCCCTAGAATAATAAATAGGAGAAGACTGCATTCACGGATGAAGACATAACACAAAATACTTTGAAGTCAATGCAGAGATAGCCTTATGGGGTTGGTCATTGTTGCTATGGTCTTTGATTTTCCTGCCTCCTGTTACAGGTTACAAGTAAGTCACGTGAACTCTAAACCAATCTAATCCACGTATGATTCTGCAGCCAGCAGTGCTTCTAATCTATGACCATTACCAACAAACAGTTCTGATTTTCCATGACTCGTGAGCCGTATCCTACAATAAGACTTGCATGAGATTCATTTCAGTCAATGGTCAACAATCGTTTCTGGATTATTTGGTGTCTTTATAAGTGGGATTTTAACTTATATAAAGAATTTTTATATTGTCCGTGTATTAATTTTACTTAGTACCAAATTGTCGACCTTTAACTTCAAATTATATGGAGTACTAATTTCACTTATTCCTTGTAATTTTCTTTTAGGTGACATAATAATTCAGAAATCTCTTGCGCTGTTAATATATACTAGATGTTAAACTCTTATGTCGTACATATTTACAATTTTTAGATCATTTTTTTTAGGTGCCAGGTACGTGAGGAAATATGAGAAGAGGGGTAATTTCATTATCGTGTCTCTTTGTGAGTAAAAGAAAAAATTTATTTACACTATCAACTTACTTGAGAAACTACAATAAGCAACCATTTGAAGCAACCGCAAAAATATAACAATATGTTATTTGTAATATTTGATAAATCTATACCGATTGCGTGAAATTCTTTTACACGTGTAAGCATTTAAATTTTGTCGAATCAAATTGATAAAATAATTTGGATTATACTTTAAATTTATGATATTTTAGTCCAAATAAATTAAATGAGCTAATATAATTGAATTAATTATATAAGTCTAATATAATATGGATTAATAAATAAATCCAAATTCTTTGGTTAACCCATTTAATTGAGCCACAAATAATGAGCCCACTTCATCAAGTCTAAGATGTCATTTTCCTAGAGCCCCAGTTTGGTCTCACGTGTCAAGTGACGTGGTACACCAAATTGAACAAAAGAGCCAATAGGATCGTGCCATCTGTCAAAATGACAAGGCATGCCAAGCCAAATAAAAAGGTCAATGAAATCGCGCCATGTGTGCAAGTGACATGTTTTGTCCAATCAAATGCGATCATGTCATACTTCAATTTAATTGGTCGGAAAGAGTTTGTTCTTATCATAACTCCTCCCTTCCACAAACTATAAATAGGGGTCTTCGTAACCCGAAAAACACACCAGAAGTTATAACAAGCAGCAAGAGAGAGCTCGTGGATCAAACGCCGCGAATTTCTCTACAAGTTTCAAGTTTCAAGCAATCAAGTTCAAGTTCAAGAATGAAGAAGAAATCAAGATTCAAGGAGTACGAGTTCAAATCAAAGTTCGTGCTAGTTGAATTCAAGATCATCGTTCGTGACAACAAATATAGATTCAAGATCAAGCTCTAAGGCCCTTGAATTTATTTACTATTGGAGAGAAGAATAAGAGGATTTGTAGAGATTGTACACTTAAATTATTTAAAATCAAATACTACGATCATTGCAATATGTTTCGTTCTTGATTTTTATTTTTATCGACGCAAATCTGTCGTGTACAACCCGGTTTATATAATTTAACTCAAAAGTAAATAATTGAAAATTAAAGATACTTGTGCTGGCTTATTTTGTCGATGAACACGCAAGCGTAAGTTTCCACTCCTTAAAAGAGGCAAATACAAATGTTGGATGAGCTAGTGATAAGACAGAGATTAAGTCATTAACCAACAACTAGAGGTAGAGGTGGCAAAACAGTTTTACAAATAATAATTATTCATTTATATTATGCATCAAAAATAGGTTGGATAATAAATTATTTAAAAATAGGTCGAATATGGATAAAAAAATATATTATCCAATTAGAAAATGGTTAATCAAATGGATAGCCAATGGATAATTAATGTGTTTAACTTTTATATTTGTAAAGCTTTAAATTGAAGTTCTTCAAAACAATGAATTCTTTCATAATTGATCATATTTAAAAAGTCAAAAGTCATGGATAATATGAATATTCATATTATCCGTCGGATAAACCCGTTTTTATCCGTCTCGAATACGGATCGGGTCGAATAATTTGTTCATTTTTAAAGTTATTTATTTTGACTCGCTCATATCCGACCCGACCCTCCCAACTATGAACAAGATCGGGAGATGGATTGTTATGTGGCAATTGTCCTTTATTAATTTTAAAAAATGGAAGATTTACAATTAAATAAGCTTTAATTCGCACTTAATAGATTAGTCTATTGAATTGGACACTAAGAGGGTGTTTGGCTAAGCTTATAAGCTGGTCAAACTAGCTTATAAGCATTTTTTGACTTATCTACGCGTTTGGTAAAATTAAAAGTGCTTATAAGTTAAGTGCTTATAAGCTAAAAATAAGCCAAAAGCCATAAGTTGGTCTCCCACAACTTATCAAATTTGAGCTTATAAGCACTTTAGGTTTCACCAAAATATTTACTATTCTATCCCTAAAATACTTCTTTTTAAAACAAAACTCTTCGTATAGTTTTACTCTACCTCAGTTCTTCTATACATATTAAGTGTTTGTTTCTTCTCTACGAACATTGTGTTTATTTTTTAAGGTTTTTTTTTCTTAACTTTTGTTAATTTATACTCTACCCCTTCTAATTTATGATTGTATACTTATTATAATATAAATTATATTTATAAAAAAAATATTATCTATTCATTTTTATAATTAAAAGAACATGATAAATATGTAGAATCTAAAATTTGGAAGAAAATAATGTTTTTAGTAGTGTAAATTGTTATAAGGTCATTTAAGTTATTTTAACATAAAAAGAGTTTATCAGCACTTTTTAATTAATTTCAACACTTTTATCAAAACACGTAACTGTTTATTTTTTAAATCAGCTTCAGCACTTAAAAGTATTTTTCAACACGTAATACTTATCAGCTACTCTAAATCAACTAAGCCAAACGGGCTCTGAATATATACATCTAAAACGCAATTCAACGCGAACGACAAGAATTCCGTAAAATCTGTTGAGATTGTGCCCCCAAATACCGATCCTTACTCTTAGCGGAAGGAAGTAGTTTCCGCTTTTCCAACTCCCTAGACCCTACTGCCGCTTTTACGCTGCCACTACAACACTTTTCAAAGTTCCACATGCATTTTTTGGACCCCCTAAACTAAAACAACGACTTAGATTCAGTTTTCTTCTTCTTCTTCTTTTGAGTTGTTTTTTTGAAATGTCGGAAGCATCAGTAAAATTACTTACAAAGAGCCAGAGAGCTGCTGCAAGGAGATTTACTAGTATCTCCGTCTTTATCTTCATCACAATTATCCTCATTTTTTCCAGCATAGCAGCGGAGGCTACAAGACCACTTTCGGCACAGTACGTCAAATCCGATGTTCCAATCTTTAGATATAAAGCATATTCTGGTCCTAGTCGTCATGGTCGAGGTCATTAATTAGTTAATTATAAGAGCACGAAGCTAAGT
The DNA here is from genome assembly GCA_005239495.1 of Nicotiana undulata. Lineage (NCBI taxonomy): Eukaryota > Viridiplantae > Streptophyta > Magnoliopsida > Solanales > Solanaceae > Nicotiana > Nicotiana undulata. The sequence goes on from ML285695.1 coordinate 23,186, forward strand.
ACAACTCTCGATTTTCACTTCTTTATGTCTCTACAATTTTGTCTAGAGTGTTATTCAAGCACTATTTTCTACTCACGGCTCACGGCTGGCATTATTTTTGTTCTAAGAAGCAAGAGTACTTTTATATAATCATGGTGTCAATGCTCTTTTAAGCAACGAGGTTGCATCTTTGTCCCTCTAGTGGAGGTTTTCTTTCTTTGCTTTTTAAGCAGTATATAGAGAACACATTGTAGATTACAATGGCAAGAAGTAAAGAAACTCTTATGCACAGAAGAAATGGCATATTACCGTATACATCTTTACATGGCGCCATCAATAATATGCATGTGCTACTCTCCTAGCTACAACTTCCAACTTCTTAGCCATTTTCTTGGTCTCTCCTCTGCTTTGAAGCCTTCAATGATCTCAATCATCAGTTTTATTAATTAGAGTTTAATTTTATATATGGATAATGTAAATATTTCCCCGCTACCCTTTTTAATTAATTGTAAGTAAATTTGTATAGTAAAAATTGTTGGGTATATACTATTAACCATGGATTTTGATTTGCATATAATATTTATTATGGAACAATTATTTTTTCAATTTTAATAAAGTTTTTAATAGATCATATATTCGTCTCTGTCCATTACTTAATTATATAGTAGATGATTTAGTGTATAGAGTTTAGCTTATACACGGAAGATTAAATTATTAGTTCTTATAAGTATAAAGATCATGTTAACAATCTAATGATGGAATTGGACAAACCATCAAGAATGATTGTAGCACAAGATTAAATATATTTATCTTGATTGTGGAAATGGTTTAATTCCAACTTCTTGAACTAGTATATTTTGTATGTATTGAACGGAGCAAGTAAAGATAAATATTTTATACTGACTTAATAAAATAACTTCTTTAGCCACTAAACGTATGTATACTCTTAATCTTGATATAATTATTATTAGTTGTGTATATTATTTACTGTTTTGATTTATTAAAAGGTGAGATTCTTTTGTGGGTCAATATGCCATGGACAATAATGATATACATTGTCAAAGTAATAGTTAGTTGAATGAATTCATATCTCGGTCTAGAGATTGATGATACACCTTTATGAAAGCTTTTAAGTTTTCATGCGTAAACCCTGCATGTGGATTTTGTATCTGTCACATGAAATAAGTTAAGCAAAAGTCTAAAGAAAATAATCAACGAATTAAATTGTCAATAATTTAATTTATTTGATTAGTATCTGAATCTTAACATGGGGAGTTAAATAAGGTTTAATAGAAGAATTTCGAAATTGAATTGAGGAGTGCAGTTACTAATTTTTAGTGGAATAATTCATAATTTATTATGGTAGTATTAATTCGGATATTTGGAATTAAGTCCATAATATGAATTCTCGTTAACTAAATATTGCGGTCCCTATTGTGCCCGAAGAATTAGGAATTAAATGAAATTCTATTTCTTTGTGGAAATAAAGAACCAACAGGTTTAGAAAAAGGTTTCAAAATCCTAAAACCTGTGGCTAGAGAAAGAAGTCTTATTTCATTAGACAACAATGGTTTTCTAACTGCACAATTTCCATGGAGAAATTCGCCCACACGAACTTCGTCAATTCTAATATTATTTGGGTGACACAGCAGAAAGACCGCGGAGCTGATGGTGATCGTAATCCAGTGGAGGTTCTACCGATAGGATACCGAGCTCGTGGTGATTCGTCAAAAGTGAAGGCTAATCTCATGGTTGCGGTCACGCTTCAAGAGATAAGGGGTTCGGTTCCGCTCCATTACTTTTGGCTCCAATAAGCATCAATACGCCAACAGATCGATAACACGTGTTCATATAATTATGAAGAGTTGAAACAATTTCTTTGTTAGAAAATAGTGACCTTGCAAAAATTCTCTCTCTAGAATGAAATTTCTTCTCAGCCGTTGCTGAAAATGACGAGGAAATCAAAGGCTGGAGGAGAAGGATTGCACATGCAAGGAAAAACTCTGAACAAAACGAATGGGACAAGAGGAATTCCACAATCAGTGGATGCAAAGAGAACTCGTAGCATCAATGTACTACAAGGGATATTGCCTTTGGATCTGAGCCAATCATCTAATGTTGGTGAGAAATCAAGGAATGGTGAAACAACTAACAGAAATGGGGGGGGGGGGGGGGGGG
>ML285695.1:25487-42467 GCA_005239495.1 Nicotiana undulata
GGAGCAGGAAGAAGGACGTAAATCATGGGCAGAAAGAATGGAGGAGGAGGAGAGATCATCAGAGAATAAGGAAAACAAAGAAGTGAGTCCACAATCATGGAGCAGAATAGTTGCAAGCCTAATTGTTGAAGGATTAGACCTAACGCCGCAAAATCAGGACAACATGAACGTGAAAATAACTATGGAAGATATCAAGGAGGAAATAGAATTTTGGAATTCAGTAGTTGTATGTTTTGTACTGGGATCCAATCCACCACAAGCGGTTATGGAAGGATATTTTCAAAGGATATGGGGATCACTGGGCATTGACAAGGTAGCAAATATAGGTGTGTTCATGGTGAGATTCTACAGTTCTGAAAGCAGAATTAAAGTGATTGAAGATGGAGTCCAAATGTTCGACAGAAAACCAGTAGTGGTAAAACCTTGGAACCCAGCCATGGATATGAAGAAGGAGTCAGTTGAATTGATCCCTATGTGGATTAGATTTAATGGCTTGGATGTAAAATACTGGGGACAAGCTGCATTAATAAAACTGGCAGGACTTGTAGGTAAGCCACTAAAAGTTGATCGAGAAACTACACAGAAGGAGAGACTAACATATGCAAGGGTGTTAGTTGAGGTTTAGCCCCATCAGAAGTACCCAGAGACCATAATGTTTGAGGATGAAAAAGGCAGAATAGTGGAACAAGAGGTTTTCTATGAATGGAAACCTACTCTATGTGAAAAATGCAAGAATTTTGGGCATGAAATGAATGAATGCAGGAAATTTATCAAAGAAGAAAAGGAGAAACAAGAAAACAAACAGGAGAATAAGGAACCAAAGGAAGTACAGAAACAAGGGGAAAATAAGAATGCAAATGTACATAACAAAAGAGAGCAGGGTCAAAAGCAGCAAGTAGATGAGCCAGTAAATTATGGAAACAAAGGTGTAATGGTAGCAACTACTTCCAGAGTCTGGAAGGATACATGAAAGGGTAGATCAGGGGATGGAATAAACCAGAATACCATCAGTACTGGAAATTACTTTGAAGCATTATGGGAACATTAGCAGGAGAAAGCAGTGAATGTGATGGGGGATAGGAATAACAAAGAGAAAGAGAGTGAGATGGCCCTAGGAAATGGGCAGGATGGGGGCAACCCCCCATTCAATGAATAGAATAGGTTTCTGGAATGCCAGGGGATTAAATAAGCCACATAAACAGAAAGAAATAAACCTGTTTATGAATAATAAAAGAGTTGTCTTATTTGGTCTCATGGAAACAAAGATTAAGAGAGCAAAGGCACACCTAGCTGCTCTTAATCTATGTAATGGGTGGTCGTTTACTTCAAACTTAGTAAAGCATCCGGCAGGAAGAATATGGGTTGTATGGAAACCTGGAGTATATGATGTTAACATTACAAATGTAACTGAATAACTTATACATTGTATGATGCAATATAGAGGGACAGGAAGACAACTCAATGTTACAATAGTCTATGGGTTTAATAATCAGAGCATGAGAAGGCAGTTATGGGAAGATATCAAAAGCATAAACCAACAAATCAATGGACCTTGGGCAATAATGGAGGATTTCAACTGTATTTTGAGTACAGAAGAAAGAATGGGAAGCTTAGTCACAATGGCATAAATAAGGGAGTTTAAAAAATGTATGAAGGAGTGTTCAATACAAGACTTGAGATCCTCAGGTGCATACTACACATGGAGCAATAAACAACCTGGAGAAAATAGAGTTATGAGCAGAATAGACAGAGTGATGATAAACTATGAATGGTTGACAAACCTACCTGCATCTGAGGTCCACTACATGCAACCTGGTTTATTTAATCATTCACCAGGCATCATAAACTGGGAGGGAGATGGACAACAGGCGAGAAGAAGATTTAAATATTTCAATATGTGGAGTATGGCATGTGACTTTAAAGAAAGAATAAGAGAAGGATGGCAAACAAGTAAGAGAGGCACACAAATGTATCAATTGGTGGGGAAATTACACAGAATTAAGAGTACATTGCAAAAAATCAATAAGGAGAGGTTCAACAACATTGAAAAAAGGGCCGAGGAAGCACTAAGCAATCTACAACATTTCCAAAGCAAAGTACAGAAGGATCCCAGATATGATGCACTTATAAATGAAGAAGTAAGATTAAGTGAGGAGTGTAGTAAATGGAAAAAGGCAAGAGATGTATTTTTGCAGCAAAGGGCCAAGGTTCAATGGCTCACATAGGGAGACCGTAATACCAAGTATTTCATAGTATATTGAAAGTTAGAATGAACAACAACAGAATCTTTCATATCAAAGACATGAATGTGATAGATATAAATGATCCTGTTAAGATACCAGAAGCCTTTGTAGAGTTTTACACAGCAATACTGGGAAGGAAAGTGGAGAGAAGGGACCATGTTAATAGACAAATAATCAAACAAGGGCCTACAGTGATGAAGGAGCAAATGAATGATTTAGAAGCAGAGTTCACAGAGGCAGAAGTGAAGAAGGCACTGTGGGAAATTGTAGGTGATAAAGCTCCAGGCCCGGATGGGGTTGGGAGCCAGTTCTATAAGGACTGCTGGGATATTGTGGGGGATGATGTTAAAAATGGGGTACTGGAGTTCTTCAGGGAAGGCAGAATGCTTAAAAGTGTTAACAACACTATGAATTACCTTTGTTTTGCTGATGATGTGTTGTTCTTTTGCAAAGAGGAGTGGCAATCTGTGGAGATGATTCTAAGGGGACTGAAGACTTTCTCACAAGCTTCAGGACTATACGCTAATGCTGCTAAATCAAACATCTATAGTTCGAACATGGAGGAACAATGTATTCTTGATATTTGTGAGTTAATAGGGTATCAAAGGGGACTTTACCTTTCAGATGTCTGGGTGTCCCAATATCTACTAGAAAATTATCAACAACACACTGTGAAATGCTGGTAGAGAAAATGGCAGCCAAAGGAAGAACATGGGGGACAATGAATATATCTTATGTTGGAAGGGTGTTATTAGTTAATTCAGTATTGATGCAAATGCACTCATATTGGGCAATTATTTTCATCTTAGCAAAAAAGGTGCTAAAGAGTATAATTGCAATATGTAGGAGTTTTCTATGGGCAGGAAAAGGGAACTAAACCAAAATGGCTTTAGTTGCATGGGATATAGTAAGTCGACCAAAAGAACAAGGGGGACTGGGGATAACAGACTACATAATATGGAATGAAGCAACAATGGTGAAGTTTGTATGGAACATAGCAAACAAGGAGGACAACTTATGGGTGAAATGGATCAACCATGTATACTTAAAGGAGCATCAATGGTGGAAATATGTACCTTCAAATGACAGTTGTCGGTATTGGAAGAAGATATGTACCATTAGGGATAAATATGCTGCTGGGTTTGTGAGTAATGGATGGCACACACAGGGGGGAAATATACAGTGAAGAGTGGATACCTATTGAGGAAAGGAGAACAGAAAAACAACCATGGTATCGAGGGGTATGGAGTCGGATAAATCTGCCTAAGCATAGCTTCATTAATTGGTTTGCTATGCACAGGAAATTACTTACTAAGGAGAGACTACAAAAACTAAAGATTAGCCAAGACAAAGAATTTGTAATATGTGGGAGCCATGCAGAAACAGTGGAGCATCTCTTCTTTGAGTGCAAGCTATCACAGGAATGTCTGAAAAGAATGCTAGACTGGATGCAGAGAGGGACAACAAAACATGATCTAAAAGGGATATGGAAAAGAGTAATACGCGGAGTTAAAGGGAAGAAATGCAGGGAATTCATAACTGCAGTGATTGCGACACTAATATACAGAATCTGGTGGGCACGAAATCAAGCATTGTGGAATCAAAGGATCCCTACATCAAAGAGCATATGTATACAGATACAACTAGAGTGTAAGAACAGAATAGTACCATTGTTAACACAGAAATGTACTAGGAAGGAAAAGGAATGGACAGATCAATTGTATAGGAAGAATTGAGAGTAAAATACTGGATATAAACAAAGAAAGATAGAAAAGGAAGAGGAGTGATGAGAGGAAAGAATGTATAAAGAGGGTCTTGTTTTATTGTGAATAAAAGCTTTCCGTTTCACCAAAAATTATGAAGAGTTGAAATCGCTTTTTAATTTTTTATATACTTTTGGTTATTCTCCATCTTTTGCGTACCGGAACAAGAACAATAATAGTTCCAACTGACTATTACTTTGAGTATGACAAAACATGTACCTAGTGCACTGATTTTTTTATTATATTAATTAATGGCATTCATTATTGATTTTCTACATATAAAAAGCAAACCAAATATTATTCTATTAAATAATTAATTCATATATATAATTTTATATAAGAATACAATACACTCGATAATTTTTTGTTTTGTGGCACTCTTTGCTATGTTTGTGCTTTTGTGGAAGGGAATGATTGGTTTGGTATTGGCATGAGATAAGTACATTAGAAGGATAAAAATTTTGACGCCGGCAAGTTCCTTCTTATTTCGGTCCGCAAAGATGGAGAATAACCAAAAATACAAGAATAAATTAAAAAGCAATATCAGCCTTTCATAGTTATATAAACATGTTATCAGAAAGTTGAACCCAGAGATAAGTATTTATTTTGTGTTTAATCAAAATCTGTGATTATGTATTGTCTATATTGCATGTAAGTGATCCTGATTATTAACTTTCGATATTCATACAAGTTTCATGGTTATATGTATGTGTGCGGTCACATATATGATTATGGTTTATAGCTTTATCAAGAGGAAATTATAGGAATATGAAGCTGTTATGGATTATCGTTAATAGTTTTGTGTAGAAATGATTTTAAAGCTACATAAGTTTTTATTTATTGTTGATTGGTAATTTACGAAAAACAAAAGGAGGAAAACGGAGGGTACTGGTTGGTCGGCTACGGCGGAATGTTGTGGAAAGCTTGATCCAGTAACCTGTTAGGGTTTTCCTAAAGTTTGTTTTCAATTAATTGTATTTAAAAAAAAAAGTTAAGGAGTGAACGATCTAGGCGGCTGTAATTACATGGCTTCAGAGGGATTGTTTTTAATTTTGTTTTTACTTTTTGACCAAGCGCAATTAATTAAATTAACAAAAGAGAAGAAAAAAGGAGGTGATGTCGCACGTAGTTGGCAGCGACAGAAGATGGTATATTACTACTATTGTATCTTCTTAAACTTGGTTCATTCTCTGATTATTTAATTGAATCCAAAAAGTGAAATCTTTTACTAAAGATTCAATTAACGGCTGGAGTTTGATATATTTGGTACGTTTTTATCAAATATTCATTGAAGATCAATTCGTTAATTACTTGTCTTATTCTTAATTTGACAATGTTTTTATACTCTGTAATGTGCTCTTATTTATATCCAAGAATGGATCTAAAAATAATGTAGCACAAAATAGGTTATAATTATATGAGCACTTTATTTTATCCTTTTCCATGTCACATTATATTATAGTGTATAATTAAGAATATATGATTAATTAATAAATGGTTATTACTAAGGTGATTTATTTATCTGAAATCATTGAAAATTATAAATAGCTTTATACATGTACTGAGGCGAACGACTCGATCCCATAAGAATAATGGTACTCAGTACTGCCGAGGCGAACTACCCGATCATCGCACATGTGTAAACCTGTTTAGAATTTTCAATGATTTCTGATAACGGTACTCTGTAATGCCGAGGCGAACTACCCGATTCGAAAAGAGTTACCATCATACTCTTGAGGCGAACCTCCCGATCCCTTAAGAGTGGTGTTACTTTACTGTCGAGGCCAACGACCTGATCTCATAAGAGTGGTATTACCATAATGCCGAGGTGAACAGCCCGATCCCATAAGAGTGACGTTACTATCCTGCCAAGGCGAAAGACCCGATCCCATTAGAGTAGAGAAGTTTACCTCGCGGAAGTACTTGTGACGCAAGAGGACATGGATTTTTCCTAGTTATTAAGTATTCCTCCATTTTTCCAAAACAAGAAAGCAAAGTCGATAATTGCAGCTTCAAATGCCTAGTCTCAGCTCTATTCAAGACAATTAATATCCATAATAAACATAATAGTACAATTAAAGATATGATATGGATCTAAGTCTACTCGGACACCTCGTGGAATATAGCTATGCACAGACTGTCGTCCCCTAGTGCATACGTAGCTCCCCACACAAGTAATACACAACAAGATACACCTAAAGGGATGAGTTCTCTCTTACAAGGTTAGACAAGAGATTTACCTCGTTTCCAAGCTCACTTCCAATCCACTAATCAGCTCTAAAAGCCCTAAATCGATGTCGAACAATCCGAAACTAGTCAAATATTGCATAATTTAATCAATATATACTCAAAAGTTCATAATTTAGTTATTAGAGTAATTACCCAACCCAAATTGGAAGATTCTAAAAATTCTCCCCAAAGCCCACTTGCTCGGATTACGAAATTTTTTGTAAATAAATGTTATCCATAACCTCACGATTCCATACATGCACTTTGTTTAAAAGTCCGGATTCAAATCGACTCTCAACACTCAAATTCTCATTTCTCTAAACATAGCTAAAGTTTCTTAAGATTTCACTTTGATTCTCCTAATTTTGATATTAAATCCCATGTATAATCACGTAAAATAGTTGTAAATTGAACAAAATTACTTACCCAAAGATTGTATATGAAAATCCCTCTTCGAAATTGTCCCCACCGAGCCTAGGGTTCCAAAAATGAGAGAATGTCTCTAAAATTCCGTCTCCCAGCACTTTTACCAGGTGTAGATGTCGCACTTGCGACATAGGGTTCGCATTTGCCAAAACGTGTTCGCAATTGCGAACCAAGGCAAAATCTACAAACTTCGCAATTGCGAACCAAGACAAAAATCTACAATCTAAAAAATGAGCATAACTCTCTCATACGATATCGAAATTTGATTATTCTTCTTATAATGACTCTGTGATTACGATACGGATCTAATGATTCAATCAAATCACAAATCGAAGGTCGTTTGCTCAATATAGTATCCTTTATACCAAAGAAAACGACGCTGAAACATCAAATAAAAGCATGATACAAACCCAAACACATCCGAAACACCCCGAGACCCTGTCCAATCACACAAACCAGTTTAAAAACATAACACAAACTCGCTTGCGCGATCAAAATAAAATAATAACCTCTAGAATCACGAATCGGTGTCACGACCCGAAATCCCACCGTCGGGACCGTGATGGCGTCTAACGTTGAACCCGCTAGACAAGACAACGTTACCAGTTATTACAACTTATTTCCTTTATTATTTAAATAGTTAAAAGTGAAATACAATAACAAGTAGAGATAAAGTGCGGAAGAAATGAAATGTATCAACTTAAGTGCATAATTTATCAAATATCCGTAATACAACCCCTAGAAAGCGGTACCACAATTTCACGGACTATCTAAGAATACTAAAAACAACGATCTGAATAATCAAGTACTACTGTCTCCAAAGTACAAAGAAAAGACAGAATAAGGAATGAGATAGGAGGTGACGCCAAGGCCTGCGGACGCCTACAGGACTACCTCAGTGTCGCCTGGTGGACTGAAGGAAGCCTCCTCGATCAATGTCCACTGGGTCCGGTACCGAAATCTGCACAACATAAAGAAGTGCAGGTGTAGCATCAGTACAACCAACCCCATGTACTGAGTAAGTGCCGAGCCTAACCTCGACGAAGTAGTGACGAGGATAGGACACGACAAATAATAAACACCTGTGCAATTCAATAATATATAACGGAAATAACGGCAAGAAGTTAACAATTAAGTACAAATACGGGGAAAACGTGCTGGGGACAAAGGGGTAGCAATTACTGAAATGACGGAACAGAGCAACAATTGAAATATGTAAATAACAACAAAACTAACAGCTTTGAACAAACGAGTAAACATAAACTGCATGACATGTCCCCTCGTGCTAAATATCATAAAACACGGCACAGAATGTCCCCTCGTGCATAAATATCACAACACGACACAGAATGTCCCCTCGTACATAAATACCGACAACACGGCATAGAATGTCCCCTCGTGCATAAATATCATAAAACAACAATTGACAGGAAAATCAACAATAAGAAACCTTAAATACACAGGAATAATCAATAAGAGTAATATCGTCCCGGCAAGGGACACAACTATAACCAAACCTACACAGATATATAACTTACCAACATCTTCCTCAACCGAACAATTACTCACCTCCGAGAATTTCCATCAAATGAATAACTACCAAATGATATCAAATCCATAAACACAGTAGACTTCAATGAAAATCACATAATTACTCATATTCAACTCACGGGCATGCTTGACCACAACATATAGGTACTCGACACCTCACCTATACATTGGACATGGAATAAACACGTAGCAAATAAGACTCAAAACCTATTCCCTCAAGTTAAGGTTAGGCCAAACACTTATCTCGACTTCCACGATCAAATCAAGCCTCTAGCACCGCTTTTCCTTTTGAAACCGACTCCAAATCAATCGTATCTAGACATAATTGACTCAATAACATCAATGAATGCTCAACAATTCAATTCCAATGCTTAATTATAGGTTTTCTAGTATTCTTCCCAAAAATCCAAAAATCGACCCGGGCCCGCTTGGTCCAAACACGAGGTTCGGACCAAAACCCGATCACCCATTCACCCACGAGCCCGGATATATAATTTGTTTTGAAATTCGACCCCAAAACGAGGTCAAATTCCCAAATAATAAAAAAGCCCTAACTCTACCCAAATTCCCAAATTTCTACCATGCAAACCCTAGGATTCTTGATGATAATTGATGAAAAATATTAGAAAGTTGAGGGAAATCAGTTAGTGAACACTTACCTATGAATTGGGAAGGAAATCTCTTGAGAAAATCGCCCTAGGTCCTCTATTTTTATGAAAAAGTGGAAGAAGAAACGTCTGAAGTTTGTTTTTTTTTTTAAAATATCAGTGCTCGACTTTCGCACCTGCGGTGCTTGGGCTTGCGCTATCACAGATGCGATAAAGGGATCGCACCTGCGGAGATGGACAGGCCCATAGGGGGCCGCACCTGCGGAAAGGTTATCCGCTCCCGCGGAACCGCTCCTGCGGAACCGCTCCTGCAAAGAAGGGTCCGCACCTGCGAGAGGGACCGCACCTGCGGTCTCTCACCTGCGGCCCTAGGATCGCAGGTGTGGGCACACCAGATCTGGTGCACTAACAGTGTTTTCTTAAGTTCAAACACCCCTGAAAACATGCCCGAAACACACCCGAGCCCTCGGGGCTCCAAACCAAATATGCACACAACCTCAAAACTATCCTACGGACTTACTCGTGCGTTAAAATTGCCAAAATAACATCTCAAACATCGAATTAAACCTCAAAATCAATGAAATTTCTCAAAACTTCTTTAAACATCCAATTTTGCATTTAAGGTCCGAATCACGTCAAACGGATTCCGTTTCTTACCAAACTTTACAGACAACACATATAAACCATATCGAACCTGTACCAGACTCCGGAACCATAAGACGGGCCCGATACCATAGGTTTCACATAGAATTTTATTTTCAAAATCCCTTATATTTTTTCAGAAAATAATTTCTTTTAAAAATTCATTTCTTGGACTTGGGACCTCGGAATTTGATTCCAGGCATATGCCCAAGTTCCATATTTTCCTACGAACCCTACGAGACCGTCAAATCATGGGTCTGGGTCCGGGCCCGTTTACCAAAAATATTGACCAAAGTCAACTTTACTCAAATTTCAACACAAAATTATTATTTTTATCAGTTTTTCACATAACGGCTTCCCAGCTACACGTCCGGGATGCGCACGCAAATCGAGGTGAGATAGAAGGAGTTTTTCGTGACCTCGGAACACAGATTTAGCTAGAAATACACGGGATGACCTTTTAGGTCATCACAATCGGATTCCAAAAAGCATAAATTTAATCATAAAACTCAAGAACTTTTATAAATACATATGCGCGTCCGATTCCTATAAAATCAACTCGGAATGACGCCAAATTTTGCGTATTGGAGTCATAAATGGCATAATGAACCTATTCCAACTTTCGAAATCAAAATTCGACCTCGATATTAATAAAGTCAACTCCCGGTCAAACTTCTCAACCTTCAAAACATTCAACTTTCTAACTTTCGCCCATTCAAGGCGAAACGACCTACGGACCTCCGAATCAACATCTGAACACGCTCCCAAGTCCAAAATCATCATACGAACCTATTGGAACCTTCAAATCCCAGTTCCGAGGTTCTTTACTCAAAATATTAACTCAAGTCAACATGGCCACCTTAGGCCACTATTAAAGAACTAAGTGTTCTGATTTCAACCCAAATCCTTCCAAACCTAAACTAACTATCCCCCCAAGTCATAAAGCAGTAAAACACATATAGAGAGTCTTAATTAGGGTCGTTACAATTGCTGCCAAACTATTCAGAATTGTTCTCAACCCTAACGTTCCTCCATTGTGGCACCTGGCCCCTTTATTAATTTGTCTAAGTCGGCCGCCAAGTCAACAAGTCCCTAAAAGTTACAGAAAAATATTTTTTACTCTTTTGTCCCCCTTTTTCTTCTTCTTCTTCTCTTGCATCCTCCAGTGACCAAAATTCTCAAAAGAAAGTCATCTCTATCCCTACTCTCTCAAAACCCAACTCTGAATTCAGGGGAGACAACCTCAATTTATAAAAATTTCAAACCCAAACTTTATATTTGGACTTAAATTTTTTCTCTAATCGTTAATCAGAAAACTTGCAATGGAGTTGCGGGCAGGGACAAACCCACGTGTTATTAAGAGGTTCATTTGAATTCGCTTCGTCGAAAATTAGAGCTCGTTTGGACATACAAAAATTTTCATTTTTTTTGAAATGTTTTTTCGATACAATGTTTGGTTATATTATTCTTACCAAAATTTTCAACTTCACTTGAAAATCCATTTTCTATGAAGAACTTGTTCTCACTAGTTTTTTAATTGCAAATGAGAATTTGCTAGTTTTTAGTTTTATAAAATTTTACCCTATACTTTTAAAATTTATAAAATGACCCCCATCAATTATTAAAGAATAACTTGATCATATTCATGTTGTTTTGACTTAAATTCCTTTTCTGTGTATTAGTAGAATTAGAAAATGTGATACTGATTTTGCATCTTCTGTGTGTTGCAGTAAAGCAGAATATGAGTTAAACAATAGCATTTTGATTATTTATTTCAAGTAAAATAATCAAATTGGGGTGATTTTGATATTTTTTACAAGTTGTAGAGTATAAATCATGTTTCATAATTTTGAAAAAAAAGATATCCAAATATGTTATCAATATTATAACCAAACACAACTGCATCTTTAATTAAAATTTTAGTAAAATTTTAAATTTTAAAAAAAAGTTTTGGAATCACGTTCAAACGCCTACTTAGTACTTTGCGCATCAGTAAATTATGTTACAACAAGGCAGAACAATATAAGATCCACTTTTGAACCCGCTTGTCATAAGCGCATCCTTTTTCGAGACGGTAATGTGGGTTCAGATATTGATTAAGGTCGTGCGCATGAATCCCACTTTCTTTACTTAAATTCAATAAAAGTTGCTCTCTGTTATAAAATAATAACTATAAAACAAATAAACTAAAGACGAGTATAGAGAGAAACTGATATATTATTGAACTTTAAAACTGATATACATAATGAACTGAAATCTCCTCTATTTATAGAAGAAAGGAAGCAGCTGCGAGGCTTTTCAGGAAGCAGCTGCGAGGCTTTTCAGGAACCGGCTGCAAGACTTTTCTTTAGCTGCTTGTAAGCTGTCTGCATGAGCTGCTTGCAACCTGCCAGCATCAGCTGCTTGTAAATAAACTTCAACAGACTAAATGGATAATCTTCTTCAGGAAGATTATGTATAGCGGAGTAATAAATGAATATCCACAATATAATAATTTCATAACACTCTCCCTTGGATGTTCATTAAAGATAATGTGCCTCGTTAAAACCTTACTAGGAAAAACCCAGTGGGAAAAATCCTAGTGAAGGAAAAAGAGTACACATTTAGTAATACGCATTGCTAGGTGCCTCATTAAAAACCTTATAAGGAAAACCCTGTGCGAAAAAACCTTAATAAGGAAAAAAAAGTGCATCGCGTATTTTACTCCCCCCGATGAAAACCTTGTTTCAAATATTTGAGTCTCCACATTCCAATCTTGTATACCATCTTCTCAAAAGTTGAAGCTGGCAAAGATTTAGTGAATAAATCTGCCGGATTGTCACTTGAACGGATTTGTTGCACATCAATTTCACCATTTTTCTGAAGATCATGCGTGTAGAATAATTTTGATGAAATGTGCTTCGTTCTATCTCCTTTTATGAATCCTCCCTTCAATTGGGCTATGCATGCAACATTGTCTTTGTATAAAATTGTGGGTCTTTTCTCACATTCNGTTAGCATAAAATAAACCCATATCAAGAGTTCCCTTTAAATATCGCAATATATGCTTAATTCCGTTCCAATGTCTTCGTGTAGGAGAAGCAATATATCTTGCTAGTAAATTGACAGAAAATGCTATGTCGGGTCTTGTAGCATTAGCAAGATACATTAGTGCACCAATTGCACTGAGATAGGGTACTTCGGGACCAAGGAGTTCCTCGTTCTCTTCTGGAGGTCGGAACAAATCCTTATTCACTTCAAGTGATCGAACAACCATTGGTGTACTCAATGGGTGCGCTTTGTCCATGTAAAAGCGTTTTAAGACCCTTTTTGTATAGGCAGATTGATGGATAAAGATCCTGTCTGCTAAATGTTCAATTTGCAAACCAAGACAAAGTTTTGTCTTTCCAAGATCTTTCATCTCAAATTCTTTCTTAAGATATTCAATTGCCTTTTGGAGCTCTTCTGGAGTTCCAACAAGATTTATGTCATCAACATAAACAACAAGGATAACAAATTCTGATGACATCTTCACATACGTAACCTTCTTTCAGCAAATATTCACCGAGGCGATTATACTACATGCACCCAAATTACTTTAAACGGTACAATGACCTTTGTAATATGATCGAGTACATTTCTCGAGACTTTGAATTATATGCTTCATGCATTTTAAATCCTTCAGGAATATTCACATAGATTTAATCAAATGAGTCACATAGGTTATGAGTTGCATTTAAATGGCATGACATCTTCAGGTGTCTGGACTGCAGGTATGATCCTCATAATCCTTTACAATATTGTGCACTATATTGTATTAAAGATATCGTCGACGATCATTTTGTATCGGTTCCTAAGCGACATAACTTGTTGAGATCTCATCCTTTTCCTTATTTCAGGTGCCTGAACTTCTTCTGGAGTTTTATAAAATGTTATGTCGTGGGCTCTTCTAGAGCTTATTTCCTCCTTATTATGATCATTTTCTCCCATCCTTTTCAAAGATTGTTACCTTTGGAACCGATTGGTCTACCACGCTTCATGCGTACAGTAAACTCCATCCTTTAGGGACTTTAATTTTAATAGGAGCATTAGCAGCTGAAATATGATATTTAATTTTGGATCAGCAAATGCTTCTAGCATTTGACTTGAATTATCTTCTGACTGAGGATCATACTAATGATAATTCGATTCATATAGCATATTTTTCAGCTGTTTATTCCATCCCCCAAATGTTAGAAAAATTAACATATCACAAATATTCTTTGGGAAACATATCTTTGTGCATTGTGGTAGAGAAATTAATCATATACCACACATCAAAAGATAGTAAAAATATTTGGTTTCTGATCTTAAACCAATTGTGAGGGAGGACTTATCATATTTTGTTGGTCTGATGCATACAAGTGCTGCTGTATGCAATTTAGAAAATATTTAGACCAACACATGAGACTTTGTTCTCATAAGTGATAGTTTAGCCGTTAATAGGAGGTATTCAATGCTAAACTAGCTTGGATATAAACCATCATCATCAAGATGAACTTATCTTGATTTCATAATCTGAAATTTATGCTCTTAATTGATAAAAGCAATTTCAAATGCCAAACTGCAGGTTGAGAATAATTACACATGTAACCATCTCATATATGCATCTATACGTGGTTCACATGATAGGTGAATGAGCCCATATTCACCTTTCATATTTCTAAGAATTCAGGGTTATAGTCCCAACTTTAGCTGGTATAATCAATTTATTTTGAGAACAAGTAATACAAGAGAATTCTTGAAGAATCTTCTAGTTCTTCAGTATATACTTATTTGAATTCTCAAATAGCTCATCTAAAAATGGAAAATGAAAACTTCAGGTATATCATGGTATGTGCTATCTCTTATTGAACTTCTAGTTTACTATGTCATAAGCTTTTGCATTAGTAAACTTCTGATTTACTGTGGCTACTTTTGTATCAGCGGATTCCTGATTTACTGTAGCTACTTTTGCCTCAGTAAAACTTCTGGTTTACTGTGACTGCTTTTGCATCAGTAAACTTCTAGTTTACTGTGATACATGTTGTAGTACAAATTGAAAAATAAGGCGGGTAACTTCTCTCTCTCTCTCTCTCTCACACACACACACACACACACACACACACACACACACACACACACACACACACACACACACACACACACACACACACACACACACACACACACACACACACACACACACACACACACACACACACACACACACACACACACACACACACACACACACACACACACACACACACACACACACACACACACACACACACACACACACACACACACACACACACACACACACACACACACACACACACACACACACACACACACACACACACACACACACACACACACACACACACACACACACACACACACACACACACACACACACACACACACACACACACACACACACACACACACACACACACACACACACACACACACACACACACACACACACACATATATATATCATTTTACCCCCTTATGATTGTGGAAACATGAAGATTTTCAATCTTCCAATCATTTGTAGTTTCAATATAATTGCCATTTGTATTAGTAAACTTCAGGTTTACTACAACATATATTTGACCATAATCATATAATATGAATGACATATTTGTATATAAGCTCTTCTAAAGCCTTCATTTATTATCCACAATCTAATATTTATCAGACACTACTGGTGTCATGTGTCTTCTAGACAAGCAGTTAGCTCTTCGGGAGTTATTGATACATTTTGTACTATCAAAGATTGTGATGACCCAAAAGGGTCATCCTAAGTAATCCCGGCTAAATCTGTGTTCCGGGGCCTCGAAAGCCTCCGTTAATCTCACCTCGATATGCGTGCACAGCCCGGGCAGGTAGCCGGGAAGCTTCCATGTGAAAATTTGATAAAAATGGGATTTTTGAAATGAATAATTGAATAAAATTGACTTTGGTCAACATTTTTGGTAAACGGATCTGGACCCGTGATGTGACGGTCCCGGAGGGTCCGTAGGAAAATATGGGACTTGGGCGTATGCCTGGAATCGAATTCCGAGGTCCCAAGCCCGGGAAATGAATTTTTAAAGAAAATTGTTTTTTGAAAGTAATAAAGGAATGTGAAAGTGAATAATTATGTGAAAACCTTGTTACCGGGCCCGTGTTATGGTTCCGCAACCCGGAACAGGTTTATTATATGTTTTGGTCCTATCTGTGGAATTTGGTGTAAAACGGGTTTGATTTGATTGGTTTCGGATCCAAGTGAGAAAAAATGGAGTTAATGAACTTGTGGGGTTTCTAAAGAATTTGAAATGTGACTTGAGAGGTGATTTTATGTTCCCAAGGTCCGAATGAAATTACAAGACCGGGAATAGTTCCGTTGTGTCATTTATAACTTATCTGCAAAATTTGAAGTCATTCCGAGTGGTTTAGGCCGGTTCGGTGCGTCGAAGTGAATTCTTGAATTTCAAAGTTTTGAATTCAGGGGTTTTGGAGGGTGATTTTGAGTTTTAGCGTTGTATTGAGTGTTCCATGAGCTCGAGCAAGTCCGTTTAATGATTTGGGACTTGTTGGTATTATTGGACGGGGGCTCGGGTGGGCCCAGGTGCCTCTCAGACCCCGCGCGAGGCCAAAGACCAGCAAAAACCACTGCTGGTGCACAACAGCTGGTGTGACCGCAGGTGCGGTTGCCCAGCCGCAGGTGCGGGACCTCCCCTGCTGTCCCAGCCTCGCAGGTGCGATCCCCAGCCCCTTTCCCAAAGTCCGCAGGCGTGAGACTCAGGCCGCAGGTGCGGTCCAGGCCATCGCAGGTGCGAGNCCCAGCCTCGCAGGTGCAATCCCCAACCCCTTTCCTAAAGTCCGCAGGCGCGTGACCACAGGTGCGGTCCAGACCATCGCAGGTGCGACCTTGCCGCAGGGGCGACCAAAATTCCGCAGGAGCGGGACCGCTGGTGCGACTCCCAACCCCGCAGGTGCGAGCCCAGGGTCCCAGGCCCTTTTCCGCAATAGCGATCTTTTTCTCGCATGCGCGAGACCGCACCTACGGTCCTATGGTCGCAGGTGCGGAAACCCCTGTCGGCAGCCCTCTTAAATACTCCAAAATTTCGGGTTTTCCTCATTCCTTCCATCTTCAAACTCCACTAGAGAGCATCCAAGCTTGGGGCATCACCTTCCACGACCACCCACTGTAAGAGGTAAGTAAAACCCCATAAAACTTCTAATTTTAACAATAATTCCTAGCTTAATTCACTAATAAACCACCTAAAATCATTGAATTAGGTAGTAAACTTTAGGGTTCTTAGGAATTTCGTGATTTTCCATGTTAGGCCATAAATTCTTGAATAAATTACATAACTTCGATCCTTAGACTCCGGGTAATTGATTCCTTCATGAATTTTCGAAAATCTAAACGTGTGGGCCCGGGGTTGAATTTTAGGATTCTTGGAAGAATAGTGGGAAATGCATAACTTGGCTTAGAAATTGATTTATTGGGTACTTATT
>ML285698.1:0-16399 GCA_005239495.1 Nicotiana undulata
TAAGATTTGGTATATAAAATTTTATGTTTGTCTAATAAATCGTTTGGACTAGAGAATTTCTTGCAATATTTTTGATAACTTTTGTTTAGTTAAATTCTTTTCCACAAAAAGTTCTTTAATTTTTTTCTTTGGGTGTTAAACTTTTTCTCTAATTGTCGCCTTTTCCCTAAAACTTTGTGTTAGCTACAAATAACAGCTTGATTGGATGGTTGATCTCCATGGTATCGTATTGTATTATTATCCCAAAACAATATTTGTTTTTATTATTTCATTAAAATTGGTCGTTATGTATTGTTCTAGCCATTTACAAGGATCCATAGTCAAAGTGAAGTTACAAAACTTGCCTCAATATTTCCATGGTGAAGAATGAAAATTTATATGTACCAATATTTGCCAAAATTTTAAAAAGCTTGTGGTATATTGAAACCTAGCTTTCTACTACAAGTTTTCTTNTCTCTCTGCATTTTAAAGGAAGTGGTAAGGTCTGCGTACACTCTACCTTCCCCCAGACCTCACTTGTGAGATTACACTGTGTTTGTTGTTGTAACTTTCTACTGCAAATTTGCATCCTAAATGAATAAATGTTATGGTCTCCGGATCTTTTGCAAAGCTCCTTTCTTTCTCATGTTTTATGAAGTTTATTAGACGAATTAGTTGCAGTATATATTCAGAGAAACTAATTATCATGAATAGTCTAAAGACATAATTTTCTATATGACACCTTCACCTTCACTATGAAGTTCTTGAATTTAAGCAAGGAGAATTGAGAATCATTGGTAGGTTGTCTCGGGTTTTCGAATTCTTGAGCCGAGAATCTATCTGAAACAACCTCTCTATGTCTCAAAGTAGGGATAAAAATTGCGTATACATTATCCTTCCCAGATTTGTTGGATTAGTGTATCTCGAATATTGGATGGTTAAAGTTATAAGTCCGGTCTTTAGTTTTCTTCGAATGGTACATCACTCCATTTTATTTTCAATATACTTTGATATATTCTACATATTTATTATTCAAAAACTATGAACTTATATTGTTCCGAAGGTTAATATGATGCGACAAAATTTTCAAAGACAAAAAAAATCACACGAAAACTCGCCCTAGAAGATAGGAAGTTTAGCAATAAAACGTCTAATTTAGACATATTTAATAATGAAAATTTGGCTGGAATCTTTCTTCCTTAATTGATTTAATAATCCCACACCGGCCAATACAAACAGAGAATGAACAAATGTTGTAGAATAAAATATGAGTTGTTTTGACATAATAACATACTTACCTGGACGGGGTCAATGGGTGATCATTAAGACCCATGGCCTAGGCTAGTGACCTCCATTGCACTTTGGAGGGGTGCTAGCCTAAGGTCGGCCCAAGTGGTCGAGCCTACGTCATAATTTGTGGTAGAGGGGGCCTGCGTTCGCGCGGCCCCTACCTAATCCTCAGTCATATTTTAGGCCTTCAGCGCAATTTCAGTTGTATGGTTGCCCAAGCACAAGTTGTTTTCCTCGCTAATGGAATCCCAATAGAGCGTTATTGATTAACTGTATCGCCATTGTTAATTGTTATATATAATACCATATGATATTGTACATACAATTTTATTACAATATGAACACTTGTTAATATTTTAGATTTTCATTTTCAGTAAAAACCATTGTTCATGTATCTATCTGTAAAGTAAAATATAAACCATATTGATCATTGTTTTATTTCTCATTTATATTGTGCAACAGGAAAAGCTTAAATAATTATTGTAACCTCTCAGCCTCTTACAAGAATATGGTTGCCTAATTTCTACTTTAGGAGGGACCTTTAATACATGTATCTACGGCTACCTTATTACTACTCACTCTGTTACAATTTATGTGAACTTGTTCGACTATACACATAGTTTAAGTTTTTTTTTTTTTGAATTTATGGTCCTAAACAAATCAAAAAGCGGTCCAGAGAATTTGTGTGGTCATAAAAGCTTCTCATTAAAGGTATAATTATAAGTTTAAGTTAAAAAATTTCCAATTTTAGAAAAAAGTGATTCTTTATGAAACCGACCAAAAATGAAATAGATTCGCATAAACTGGAACATAGGAAGTAGTATTTTATACAATAGCCCAGGCTCAGCGCAACACACCAAATCTAGTCCAGATTTTTGTGTGCCTTGATTTAACTTGCATTATATATTCACAAGCTGTCTTTAGTATAGGAGAAATTATGTCTCTTTTGACCTTTTTATAAGTTAAACTACGTGTTAAATCAAGAAAATGCATAAAGACACCATTCAACTTGTCCTGTAAAATCGTTTACACACCTAAACTTAACGGGTGTCGTAACAACTCACTATCGTTAAAACAATTGTATTTATTTACTCCCTCCTTAGCCATGTCCAGCCGCGCGTCTTAGACAACATTATTGAGCGCATCTTTTCTCTCTTTTAATCGTTAAAAATACAACAATAACAAAATTTAACTTCAATATAACCCCCAACCGACGGTAAAATCCATTCTTCCCCAATATTTTACCAAACCTAATTGAAGAGCCCTAATTTCTTCTTCATCTAAATTCTGCTAAAATGCGTCAAATTGACCTTTGAAGTTTTGATCTTTGAAAGTTTAATCTTTCTCCTCCTTAAGAACCCTAATTTCTTTCTTTTATTATTGTTATGTCTTTATCCTAAAATCAAATATCTCTCGATTAAACATTGTAATGTGGCTGATATTTCTAATTTTTCGTCGGCAAATTATCTGACTGTGGTGACATCTGTTTGTGGTGTAGTTGTTGAAATGCCTTCAAAAGGCTTGAATTTGGCAAGGCTTTGCACGAAAGAGGAAGAAAATTCGTCAAGTGGAGAAATTCGATGCAACCATGGCTATGTACTGCCTTTGTTAATAGTTTTGACCCCACAGAACCCAGGAAAAAGATATGGGGTTTGTCCATACTATGGGGTAAATAATAGTAAAATTTCTTTCAATAATTGAGTTGTGAAAAATTATCATTAATTAATTTTATTTTGTTATTCATCATAGGATCCACGATCTCGTGAATTTTGGGTTTGGAAGGTTCTAAAATTGACCCTAGGTCCAAATTTGTTATTCCAAAATTGCTTGACAAAATGGGTGAACTTAAGACAACATTAGAAGTCTTTGAAATTCTTGCCAAGACACGGGCAAATTTAAAGGTGGAAAACACCATAGAAGGGGAGACGATGAAGAAGATTGAGGCTCGATTGGCGAAATTCCAAGTTGATATGGAGAAGATGAAAGAGAAGGAAAAGAAGTGGAAGAGCAAATTAACTAGGTCGAAGGCTACGGAAAATGTACTTTGGTTCATTATATTGGGGATTTGTATTTTACTTGTTGCTTGTAGGTTTCCAGGAATGTCATTGAAAGAAGATGCAAAGAGGTTGCCATATTGAATCTAATTTTGTCATCTCACTTTGTATGTAGTTGTTGCTTGTAGGTATTATTTTGCATGTTTATAATGGACCTTCCATTTGAATATAATGAATGTTGAACCAAGTCACTGCATGATTTTGAATATTGACAAATGTCTACCCATTTGAACCAGGTCCATCTGGGCAAACATACTCGAACAGACGCATTGTCACAAGAAGCGACACATGCACATGACATGCACATAATCTGTGAATTATCCATAAACTAAGAGGTTGTCTCCTAATGCGAAAAGGTTGCAAATTGATAAGAGGTTAGATTTCTAGTTCAGCAAGGATAGAAATAATCGAGGAAGTTGAGTTAAACACAAACTCTTCCACCAAGGAAGAGTTGCATTAGAACTAAACAAGAACATCTCAACTATTGGCGCTATATAATGTTGAAGCATTCCTACTGAAGAATGATCGCACAAAGGACAATGTGAAACAAGAATTGAAAGAAAAATTCCCAGAGCTATTTTGCAAGAAGAATCCTTGTGCGACACAAANACCCCAACTCAAAATATACGCTACGTGTGTGCAAGGAACTAGTGTCACGAGTGTCACGGGAAACTATCTGACTATACAAGGATAATATATATACAAGTCCACAGTCTCAATGAAATAGACGGGAAAATGATAAAAAGAAACTTCAGGGTGCTGCTAGGGATCGCCAGGAAGAGAAGCTCACCGTGAAGTCTAATCAACATAAGTCAGTATCTAGCACCGGCCTGATAGTCCGATGTACCAGCCTCCGGACCTGTACAATCAAGTACAGAAGAAGAAGTGCATCATGAGTACATAATAAATATGTACCCAGTGAGTATCCCATCTAAACTCGAAGGAGTAGTGACGAGAGGTCGACTAGATACTCGCTAAGGTCCAGCAATATAATATATAATGAAATATGGCAAAAGCAATAGGCATGTGAATCAGTAAACAATAAGTACATAGCAAGTAATGTAACCTAGGGAAATATCAGAAAAATGAATAGCAAAGTACCAAAATCCTCTCATAACCAATACATGACAACCTCGTTACAAGTGACTCAGAACTCAAGTGATCATACACGTACCATGACAAGACAACCGGCCGGAGTCACAAGGGTGGTCATAAGGACTGAGGTCATAAGCTAACCCACGATCGGGAATCATACCTGCAACTCGCGTGCTGACTCGATATAATAAGCTGACCCACGATCGCGCATCGTACCTATGACTTGTGCTGACTCGATAATGATAAGCTGACCCACGATCGCGCGTCGAACCTGCGACTCGTGTGCTGACTCGATAATGATAAGCTGACCCACGATCGCGCATCATACCTGCGACTCGTGTGTTGACTCGATAACAAGTGCATATATATATGTAAGCACGTATGTGTACCAACTCAACAATGAACTCAATCGGAATGTGCCAATGCCAATGATAAATCAACTGTGGTTAAATCATAATGTTCCGCATTTTCATATCATCTCAAGAATAATATGCAATTCACAACACATCCAAAAGTATAAATAGGGCACATCGAGTCATGTTTGTGAATCCTAAAGTTACCCGACATAGCAGACTAGTCTCCACGTACGGACTCTCATCACTTGGTACGTACATAGCCCCCGCAACATGTATATACATTAAATAGAGTACCTATGGGGACAATTCCCCCTTACAAGATTGGAAAGGAACCTCACCTCGTGTTGAATCTACCTCTCGGACCAAGAACGCGCCCGCAACTCCGAACTCTACACCCGAGGACTCGTAACCGGAGTAGGAAAAATCCGTATTATATTTTTGGAAAGGATTGCACCGTACTCCTTTAGAACTGTAGAATTTTACATTGCTAAAACTTTAATAATTTCTGTTGGAAACATTCGTAGGTTGAATTTAGAACCCAAAAAAAATCGGATTAAGCTTCTGCTTTTTGAATTCTTTGAAAGAAATATACTTTTGCTTCTTTGAATCTCATGAACGAAATTTGTTGCCTTGGATTCTTTGACACTTGAAAGAAATTATTTGCTTCTGCCTCAACGTCTTTGGTTTTAAACCAAAGGCACGATGTTGTTTTGAATATTTTACAAGGGAGTGAAACCAAATCTCATGGATTAATGACAGTAAAGGGGCCAACGTTTGGAAATTGAAATTTTAGAAAGCAAAAGCATCATTCTGTTCTTAAGACTTAAAATTCAAAGTCTTCACAACGAAAATGAATTGGAAAGACTTGGATATCCAAATTTTTGAAAAGAAATGAAGGGGATTTTTATCCATTTGACACCTAATCAAGGAATGACTCTTAGTCATTTCTTGATAATGTGGCTAGTTTCCACGTGGGGTGGGGGTGGAATATTTAACAATTTTTATCCTCTTATTAATCGGATAATGTCCCGTTACCCGGTAATTAACCAATCACGCGTATAATTTAAAAATTACCACAAATTACTTAATAATCAATTTATCTTAATATAATTTATATATACATTATATATTATACTACCGTGGCCATATGGTACCTTGCAAGGTACTAGTTCATAGTTATCGGGTATTATCGCTAGACCCATATTTTATCCCAAATTGGCAACTTTCAACAAAACTCGTTTTCTTTAATTCGTGTACCCTTTATCCTTCATGACACTAATTTTTCAGGCAAGTCATAAATGACATAACGGAACTATTACCGGTCCCAAAATTTCGTTCAGACCTCAATAACATAAAATCACGTTCCAAACCAAATTTCAAACTTAAGGAAATTCTTATTTCTATTTTAGGCGCCGAATGCTCCCGGGTCATTGAAAACTCGTTCCGAACATACGCCAAAGTCCGAAATCATCATACGAAGCTAATGGAGTTGTCGAAACTCAATTCCGAGGTCATTTGCTTAAAAATGTTGACCAAGGTCAAACTTGGCCAAAAGGCCAACCTTTAGGAACCAAGTGTTCCTAAAGCACTCTAAACACTTCAAAAATCCGAACCACCCGTCCCCGCAAGTCATAAATCACAAGAAGCAGCTATGGGAAGTCTCGAGGTAGGGGAATAGGGTCCTAATACGCAGAACAACTGGTCGGGTCGTTACAATCTCCCCTTCTTAAACAAACGTTCGTCCTCGAACGGGTCTAGAATCGTACCTGAATACTGAGCTCCCCCAGAGTGAACAGGAGCTGACTGACCTTCCCCTGACTGGCCTCCCCCTTTAGGACGACCCCTATTACCCTGTCCTCTACCTCTAGGTGGCCGGACTGTTGGTGCTGAACTCATAGGCTGATAACCCTTCTGCACTGACTTGCCCCGATACCTGGGACAATCCCTCCTCACATGGCCTAAGTCTCCGCACTCGAAGCATCTCACCTGTGGCATATCGTGATGTCCTGAAGAAGAAGAAGAATCCTGAATGACCGGAGGGCGGTTTGATCCCTCTAGCAGGGCACTGAAATAAGAACCGGAGGATCTTCTGGCGACTGTGGTAACCACTGGGTGCACTCTGAATGGCTGGGGGACGGTATGAGTGCTCTGGCATAGCACTGAACTGAGGCCTCGCTGGGACTCCTCGGGGAGGTAGTGGAGGTGCTGAATATGAAGTCCTGCTAGACTGACCGCCCCCAAACTGACCTCTGCCCCAAACTGAAGTATCTCTAAAATCTCCCGAGAAGGCATAGCACTGAACTGAGGCCTCGCTGGGACTCCTCGGGGAGGTAGTGGAGGTGCTGAATATGAAGTCCTGCTAGACTGACCGCCCCCAAACTGACCTCTGCCCCAAACTGAAGTATCTCTAAAATCTCCCGAGAATCTGGCCCTCTTGTCCTGGTGACCCTGCTGACCGTGATCCCTGCTGCTTAACCGATAGCCCTCAATCCGTCGGGCTATCTCGATCAGAAGCTTGTAGGGGTACCCATCTCCACCTCTCGGGCCATAGAGGTCCTAATGCCTAGATGTAATCTTGCCACAAACCGCCGCACCCTCTCAGCATCAGTAGGAAATATCATAAGGGCATGGCGGGATAGCTCTGAAAATCTAGCCTCATAATCAGTCACAGACATCTGCCCCTGCTCTAACCGCTCAAACTGACCCCCGAGCTCCTCCCTCTCAGAAGGTGGAATGTATCTGTCCAGAAATAGCCGAGTGAACTGACTCCAGGTGATAGGAGGAGAATCTGTTGGCCTGCTGAGAATATAAGACTGCCACCATCGGCGTGCACTGCCCTCTAGCTAAAATGTAGTAAAGTCTACCCCGTGCGACTCCAATATCCTCATATTGTGCAGTCTGTCCCTGCACCTGTCAATGAAATCCTGGGCATCCTCACCCCATTCACCCCCGAAGACTGGTGGGAGAAGTCGGGTCCAACTATCTAACATTTTCTGCTGGTCACCCTCTACAACTGGTCTGGGCTCTGGTGTTGCTACTACAGGATGAAGCCCACCCACGGGAGGTGTACCTGGGGTATGGTGTGTTGTTGCTGCCTGTCCTGCGGCCTGAGTGGTAGGGGTCTGGACTCCCCCTCCCTCCTGAAAAGTGGAACGATCTGCTGGAAGTATGCCAGCCTGGGACATGGTGTCCATGAACCTCATCATACGGCCCATAACCTCCTGGAAGCCCCGTGCCGTCATAAAATCTGCTGTAGCAGGAGCTACTGGAGGCACCTCATCCTGCTCCTCAAAAGTAGGGTCTTCTGGTGGTGCGACTGGTATAGCTCTGGGATGCCCTCGTCCCCTACCTCGGGCAGGTGCCCTACCCCTGCCTCTACCACGACCTCGAGCGGCGGGGGCACCGGCATCCCCTGGCTCAGGAACATCAGATGCACGTGTCCTCACCATCGACTGCACGAGAGGATATGAACGAAGAGAAGTTTCTTAACACCCTATAGCCTCCTGAAGATAAGTACAGACGTCTCCGTACCGATCCGCAAGACTCTACTGGGTCTGCCCGTGACTCGTGAGACTACGTGAACCTAAAGATCTGATACCACATTGTCACGACCCAAATCCTAATTCAGGTCGTGATGACGCCCAACGACGAGGTTAGGCAAGCCAACATGGATGATACTAAGTGTTACCCTTCCTATTTGATCAATTTTTCCAACATTTACCAGTTTTAAACAATTATTAGCATGGTGATAACCTGTGATATGAAATAAAATCATACATGGCCAAAAGGTAAGCATATGTATAAATATACCGCCCACAACTCAAAATATACACTACGTGTGTGCTAGGAACTAGTGTCACGGGCAACTATTTGACTATACAAGGATAATATATATACAAGCCCACAGTCTGAATGAAATAAACGGGAAAATGACAAAAAGAAACTTCAGGGTGCTGCCAGGGATCGCCAGGAAGAGCAGCTCACTGTGAAGTCTAATCAACACAAGTCAGTATCTAGCACCGGCCTGATAGTCCGATGTACCAGCCTCCGGACCTGTACAGTCAAGTACAGAAGAAGAAGTGCAGCATAAGTACATAATAAATATGTACCCATTGAGTATCCCGTCTAAACTCGAAGGAGTAGTGACGAGAGGTCGACTAGATACTCGCTAAGGTCCAGCAATATAATATATAACGAGATATGGCAAAAGCAATAGACATGTGAATCAGTAAACAATAAGTACATAGCAAGTAATGTAACCCAGGTAAATATCAGAAAAATGAACAGCAAAGTACCAAAATCCTCTCATAACCAATACCTGACAAACTCGTTACAAGTGACTCAGAACTCAAGTGATCATACACATACCAGGACAAGACAACCGGCCGGAGTCATAAGGGTGGTCATAAGGACTGAGGTCATAAGCTAACCCACGATCGCGAATCATACATGCGACTCGCATGCTGACTCGATATAATAAGCTGACCCACGATCGCGCATCGTACCTGCGACTCGTGTGCTGACTCGATAATGATAAGCTGACCCACGATCGCACATCGTACCTGCGACTCGTGTGCTGACTCGATAATGATAAGCTGACCCACGATCGTGCATCGTACCTACAACTCGTGTGCTGACTCGATAATGATAAGTTGACCGACGATCGCGCATCGTACCTGCGACTCGTGTGCTGACTCGATAACAAGTGCATATATATATGTAAGTACGTATGTGTACCAACTCAACAATGAACTCAATCGGACTGTGCCAATGCCAATGATAAATCAACTGTGGTTAAATCATAATGTTCAGCATTTCCATATCATCTCAAGAATAATATGCAATTCACAACACATCCAAAAGTACAAATAAGGCACATCGAGTCATGTTTGTGAATCCTAAAGTTACCCGACATAGCAGACTAGTTGCCACGTACGGACTCTCGTCACTTGGTACGTACGTAGCCCCCACACCATGTATATACAGTAAATAGAGTACCTATGGGAACAATCCCCCCTTACAAGGTTGGAAAGGAAACTCACATCGTGTCGAATCTACCTCTCGGACCAAGAACCCGCCCGCAACTCCAAACTCTACACCCGAGGACTCGTAACCAGAGTAGGAAAAATCTGTATTATATTTTTGGAAAAGATTGCACCGTACTCCTTTAGAAATGTAGAATTTTACATTGCTAAAGCTTTAACAATTCCCGTTGGAAACATTCGTGGATTGAATTGGAACCCAAAAAAAATCGGATTAAGCTTCTGCTTTTTGAATTCTTTGAACGAAATATGCTTTTGCTTCTTTGAATCTTTTGAACGAAATTTGTTGCCTTGGATTCTTTGACACTTGAACAAAATTATTTGCTTCTGCCTCAACGTCTTTGGTTTTAAACCAAAGACACGTTGTTGTTTTGAATATTTTACAAGGGAGTGAAGCAAAATATCATGGATTAATGACAGAAAAGGGGCCAGCGTTTGGAAATTAAAATTTTAGAAAGCAAAAGCAACATTATGTTCTTAAGACAATAAATGCAAAGTCTTCAAAATGAAAATGAATTGGAAAGACTTGGATATCCAAAGTCTTGAAAAGAAATGAAAGGGATTTGTATCCATTTGACACCTAATCAAGGAATGACTCTTAGTCATTTCTTGATAATGTGGCTAGTTGCCACGTGGGGTGGGGTGAAATATTTAATAATTATTATCCTCTTATTAGTTAATCGGATAATGTCCCGTTATCCGATAATTAACCAATCACCTGTATAATATAAAATTACCAAAAATTACTTAAAAAATCTATTTATCTTAATATAATTTATATATACATTATATATTATACTACCATGGCCATATGGTACCTTGCAAGGTACTAGTTCATAGTTATGGGTATTATCGCTCGACCCATATTTTATCCCAAATTGTCCACTTTCAACAAAACTCGTTTTCTTTAATTCGTGTACCCTTTATCCTTCATGACACTAAATTTTTCAGGCAAGTCATAAATGACATAACAGAACTATTACCGGTCCCCGAAATACCGTTCGGACCTCAATAACATAAAATCACGTTCCAAACCAACAATATGTGTTAAATGGAAAGGCAAAGAAGTTATGACATCAAGGCAACTTCAACAATTGATAGGCAAGAAACTCATTCAAACAAGGTCTATGGCTGCTAAGTTGAGCCAGGAAAGCACCACTGCAAAACCACTCAATTGATCAAGATATTATTTTGTGGATGACTGTATTTCCATAGAGTGCATTATGATAAAATCTTAGGCAGCTATAGACTGCAATTGTGTATTATGATAAGAATTTTTAGGCATAAAGCATCAATGAACCTTTCAACAGAATGTAATCAAGTGTTGTTTTTATATTTTGAAGTGATGTAGGTGTCTTCTTGTTGTTTCTTTGTATACACATAACTTAGAAATCAATTAAGTGTGTATCTTCATACATCTATTTATTAGTGTTTAATATCAACAACAGACACACAAAAGACTTAATATGGCAGCTGCATAAACTGTATAAAAACACATATTTTGACGCATTGACCTAAAAGAAACAAACCTAATAAACAGTCACAAATGAGATACCAAAACATCTATTTGTTCTCATTGTAGGAGTAGCAAAACAGACACCATAAGATAACAAAATGAGAAATGCAGATTATAGCTGCCTAAAAGTTCTTATCATAATACACAATTGCAGTCTATAGCTGCCTAAGATTTTATCATAATGCATTCTATGGAAATACAGTCATCCACAAAATAATATCTTGATCAATTGAGTGGTTTTGCAGTGTTGCTTTCCTGGCTCAACTTAGCAACCATAGACCTTGTTTGAATGAGTTTCTTGCCTCTCAATTGTTGAAGTTGCCTTGATGTCATAACTTCTTTGCCTTTCCATTTAACACCTATTGTTGGTTGATGGCCTAGATATCCATTTACTTCTGCCGAAGACCTCACATTCTTAAAGTTAGTAGAGAACATTTCAGGCTGCCAAAATCCAACAGAAAATCAGAGAATGAATGCACCTAAATATGAGAGGTAGTGTTAGAACTTACACTTTGAATTTTGAAGCCACTTTGAGTTTGTAAAACTCCAATCCCAACCATCCTTGGCCTGTTATATTGTGTTCTTACATCACTTCTAGTACCAACATCCTACATTAACCAACTAAAAGTAAGAATCTGTTAATTATTTAAAAAGAGAAAGAAGGCATTAAAGGGAAGAACTTCACCTTTTCTTTAAAGTCTTTTGGCCTACCCCTTCCTTTTCCAATATTTTTCTTTGGTGGCTATAAACTAACATCACTTGCAGGCACAGAACTTGCTGAAGTAGCAGCATTATTACTTTCACCTGCTTTATGATGCCCCCTCTTGGTATGACAATTGCTACATGTCATTTCCACTCCGCTTTTGGACCGTTTTCCTGTCTTATTTTCACCTGGCTCTTTTCTTTTAAGCTTCTTTGGCCTGCCTGGCATCTTCTTGACATGAGGTGGTATAACAACTGGGTTTTGTGACTTTCTCCACATATTCATACCCAAAACAGGTTGAAGAAAGTAATTGTATGTTTTCATGTAAGTGGCGTTATTGTACCAGTGAGAAATATAGTTCAAAGGGTCCATATTTTTATAATGCAGGGCAGCAACTGCATGAGCACTTTGTATGCCTTTTAACATCCAAGCTCTGCAGATGCATGTTTGCATGTTGATGTCCTGATTCTTGCTTCACTTCAAATCCAAACTCACCATTTCAGAAAATGTTACATTTCATTGACCTTTCGGTGTTCTCTTCCAAGACTTCATGGCCATTGGTAAAAAATCAGTAATTCAAGTGTTTCCAAACTGCCTGAGTTGACCTATTATGTTCATCATCTTCACCCTTATTTCTTCAAGAATTGTCACTGTAGTCTTCTGCCTTGCTGCCAAAATCCAAGATTGAAACATTCTGCCATATTATTGTCAACACTGTCACACTTGCAGAATATGTTGAAATACACCTTTCTCCATCTTTCTATGTTGTAGTACAACAATTCATCAACTATCTTATTACCCAATTTTTTCATATCATCCAGATTTTTCTTCAACTCCCACTCATAGGTAGACCTTGCACACCTCCAAAAATAGTTCCTTCTCTATATGCCCCTCCATTTGTTAGACCAGTTAGCTAGGATGTGCCTTGCACACATCCTATGCTCAGAATTTGGAAGTAGATATGTTATAGCATTCTCAAGCCCCTGCAAAATTAATAATGATAGTTAGTTTTAAGTTAAATAGCAGTAGGAAAATAACAATAAACTACAAGTGCTTACCTTTTGCATGTCTGTTATAATGGTCAGATTTGTACCATCTCCAAGCTGAAAATCATTCTTTAAAAGATTGACAAACCACCTCCAAGTGTGCTTATTTTTAATCTCAACAACAACCCAAGCAAGTGGAAGCATCTGATTATTTCCATCTTTGCAAACTGCTACAAGTAGTTGGCCTCTACACACCCCTTTTAAAAAACATCTATCCAACCCAATGCATGGCCTACAACCAGCCAATCATGACTTCTTAATTGCATGAAAATAAATATGGAACCCAACAAACATTTTCTTCCCACCTTCAAAAGTTTCATCACTAAGGTTCACTACACATGTACTCCCTGCATTAGATCTAAGCAACTCATCCCTATAATATAATATTCTGCCGTACTCCAGTTTATGATCACCCATTATCTCATTCAACATAATATATCTTTCCCTCCTACAAACAGTCCTCCGAACATACAATCCCAATTTTTTTCTAATCAACTCCTAAAACTGAATATTCTAATGTTAGGTTATTCTTTTATCCTCTCATTGAACCTTTTGGTCAAGAACTTTGAAATACATAGCTTGTTTCTGTTAGTAGGGTCAGATTTGTGAATTGGATTGTAGTTCTTGACTATAAAATCCTTAGTCCTAGAACCATAACTAGCAACTACAAGCCAAGGGCATGATGCCTTCTTCCACTTAATCATAACCATTGTAGGTTCATTTACATATTTTTCTATAGAAACCTTTTGTTGAACAACATATTTAGTTATAGCTTCTCTGAAATTTCTCACACTTGCAAATGCAAGTCCTGTTTCTGAAACTATTTTCTTGCAACTCTTGTAAAGATTACTCTTCTTTTTGTCTTTCTTCTTCTAGGTTTAACTTTCTGTTGAATCTCCCCTTCACCTTCATCATCAACATCATCTGGATATGTCTCAAAGCTAGCAGCTTCATCTGAATGGTAATTGATAACTAGGGATTTTAGCCTACTGTTTTCTCTCTTTTGCTTAGGTTTTTGGTAAAATAATGTGTTAAGGTATTCCCGAAAACTAACTTAAGGTGCTTACGTGCAGGTTTTGAACAAAATGAGGCAAAGAAGCCAAAATAAACTCATAAATGAGTCAAACTTGCACAAGCCCAAAGAGTGGCATTGACCGATGTCAACGTTTTATTACGCTACATCGTAAGATCATTCGTTAAGGCGGTTACAAAGGGGTTGCCGCGAAAATTAAGTTCAGAGAGATGGAATTGGGCTCATTGTTGACGCTGACCGCGTTACAAAAGCGCGGCCGCAGAACCATTGGCGCTGCCGCGAGCAAAATTGATTTGAGAGAAGAAGTTTAAGACTCAGAGACATGGCAATCTTGGGCAAAGCAAAGAACGTGCTCCGCGTCATTATTGCGCGGCCGCGAAGCCACCTGACGCTGAGGCGGTTGATACTCCGCTGGGAGCGAGAGTTAAGGTTCAGAGAGTTGCAGGTGGAGTAAAATAGCAAGAAGCGGTCAACGAGCATTTTACGCGGCCGGGGTTGATGCCAATGCGGACACGACTCCTTTTACGCGGTCCGCGAAACTAACTCCAGTCCAGGTTCAAGTGGAAACAAATGCGGACCGCGTTCGTTATTGCACGACCGCGAAAGTCCATGCGCTGAGGCGCCCAGTTCTACGCTAAAAGTGGGACCTCCGTAGGAGCATTTTTGTCCAGTAATTTCAGTTGTATATAAAAAGTTCTTTTTACATTTTAAGGTCATCTTTTGTATTAGGGAGCTCGTGAACAACATCACTTTTCCACTTTGAGTNTTCCATGCGCTGAGGCGCCCAGTTCTACGGTAATAGTGGGACCTCCGTAAGAGCATTTTTTTTCCAGTAATTTCAGTTGTATATAAAAAGTTCTTTTTACATTTTAAGGTCATCTTTTGTATTAGGGAGCTCGTGAACAACATCACTTTTCCACTTTTAGTAATTTTAGAGTCGTTTTAACTTATAACTTTAGATTTAATTCTTGTAATTAACTTTTATTGCTTTTATTTCATCTCCATCTTTGATTTCTACCTTAATTATGAGTAGCTAGACCCATTAGCTAGGGTTGTGACCCAACCCTAGTGTGGGTATTTAATGGGTCTTCAAATTTAGGGCTTATTTGTTTATGGGTTAGTGATATTTAGCTTGTTTCATGCTTTATCTGTTGAATTGGTGATTGCAAACACTGATTCGTACCTTTTTTACTAGGGCTTTTCTTAAGAAAGAGGGCTAAAGTCTAGGTAAAATAGGATAACAAGGAATTGTGGTGAATTCAAGAGATTGATAGCCCCAATTAAAGGGTTAAACCTAGAGATAGTAATACCCAACTTGAGCCAATTTCACTTGCACTGTTTGACCACCCAATTAGGCTTGAGAAATCCAATTCGGGCAAAGTCACTCAAACTACCGAGAGGTATAGAGTGATTAATTGAGTGTGGGGTTATATCACGACCCCAGATACAACAAGCTTGTCCTAAATTCAAGATCCCATTTGATACTCGCCTAAGTGTAAGTCACTTCCCTAGTGCTTTTTATCAATTGAGAAAAATCCTACAAAAACATTGTGCTTAGTTTATTTTCAGCAATCAATAGTAATACAATTAGAATAGAATCACACTCACTCATGGGTATAAGTGTAATTAAATACAACATACGTAGCTAGATTAGATAGAATACCAATTCCCAACCAATCATAACTCCATGTGGATATCGATCCCGACCTTTCTGGTAAAAGCTACATCGACCCCTCCTTGCCATTATATAGTGGCGCAAGGTTGGAGCCGATCACTTTTTGGCGCCGTTACCGGGGAGTTAAACGGTTTTGGCTATCTATATGACTAGTTGTGTGTATTGTTTTTCTTTCCTTCTATTTTACTGACTTGTTTGTGTTAATTACTATAGGTACAAATGGCTGATCCTCTTGGAAATGTTCTCCCGGGGGAGGAGGTCGAAGATAATGGTGATGATGAGGCTCATTTGGTGCCTCAAGCTCAAAGAAGAGGCCGCCAGGCCAATGATAATATTCCAAACCCTCCCCCACCTCCTCCAATAGCATCCCCTCAGGTTCTTCCAAATGAAGTTTATGCTAGTGCGATTGTCCCACCCCGAATCCGGGCAGGCAATTTCTGGATTACAAATGTGATGTTGACTTTATTAGAGTAGCAATGGTACTTCGCAGGTGCTCCCCATCAGAATGCATATAAACATCTCAAGGGATTCTGGATACCTGCTGGGTAAACAAACAGACAAACTTTTCGGAGGATGCATTGAGACTGAGATTGTTCCCTTTTTCACTTAG